>JANHFL010001809.1:463017-476746 GCA_032468155.1 Oxyrhabdium leporinum
TGTTTTATACTTGTTGTGAACCGCCCCGAGTCTGCGGAATAGGGGCGGTATACAAATCGAATAAATTATTATTATTAATTATTAAAAGATGCAGCCATTGATGGCAAGGTGAGGGGAAGGTTATCAGCGGTGGTGACCCACTTGTGAGAACAGAACGCATCCAAAGAGATCCCACTGTACATTTTACAGACTAGGTTGAGCTGTCCTGAGTACCCAAAGTGTTTCTGACATTTTGAAGGAGCCCATTTTTGTTTCCAATGGCCTGCTTGGATGTTGCTGAGTCACTCCTGCATGACAGTTGCCAACTTAAGAAAAATAAAAATAAAAAATTGGCAGGGCTTCTGAACTGACAACAGGTGCGTGACAGACAGAAATTCTGGAACTGGAGTGTCTCTTTCTCCATGCTGTTTGCTTTGGAGGGGAATTATTAGTATTGTGCCTCTTTTGAGGAGGGTTTATTTTGGTTTTCGCAGACTATTTTTAACCGAGGTTAGGGAACTGTTAATGTTTCCATTGCAAAGGTTTCCAAATGCATTGCAGAACAGAACAAGATGACCCTTTGGCATCCTTTCTGAGAAGAAGAAGGCAAGGCAAATGGGTTCTCCTGCTCTTTGGTCTAACCCTAACCCTCCCAAATAATTTCTTTTCAGTAAGTTACTCAATCATTGTAGGAATCCCCTCCCCCGGATTAAAATATTCTTTATTCTTAATATTAAAAAGAGGCAGGATAGAGTATTTCCCACAAAGGAGAAATGGAGAAAAATCTTAACAAAGGCAGAAAGCAGCCTCAGTCTTCCTGCCATGGCAAAACAACCTCAAGCAGAAGCTTGAAGAAGCTGTCTTTTGGAATGGAGATTTTGTATCCATTCAGAAAGACTGGGCCAATCTATTCATAAGACTCCAAATAAGCAACACAATAGTCAAGCCAGAGCTGACAAGATTAGCTCAGACAAACACCTAGGATTTATATTTTCCTTTTTGCCTGTAGACCAGCCATGACCCCTGCATGACCCCATAGGTATCTGGCAACAGCCATTAAAACATTAAAGGACACATTCTTACACAGGAACAGGCATCTCAATCACAAAGCCCCAAAGAATATATAAAAGCCCACCTATCCCAACCCCATTTGCCAGCCACCCCAGAAACATGCTGTTGACACTGAAGTTTCTGGCATCCAAATAAACAGAGACCTTCTTTCCTGCAGCCAGCCTCCATTTTATTTCCAGCATCTTTCTCCTGGCTTGGAACTGGACCAGATTTTTCTTCCAACATAGTGAAACCCACTCCTACCTCATTAGGCTGAGTTCCAATCCTAGTGATTTTATGAGCAGATCCCTTTCATACCAACAGTCGAGAAGTGGTTTGTCATGGACTTCAGGGATGTAAGTCCTGGCATTTCCTGGTGAATTCTCACCCAGAGATCTGATTCTGCTTATGTTTTTCTATTTCAGATCAGCTTGCTCCTGCCACCCAACTGGGCAATTTATTTTAGGCTCCCACTACAACTGCACCCAAAGTACATTATGTTAAAGGGGAAAGTTGCTGGGGGTCTTAAATATGGTAACCATTTTGGTTCCTTCTCTAAAATCTCTGCTTGTTAAAGCAGCTCATAATTCAGCTGTTTCATTGATAACCCAACCTCTTTTTCTTCTTCTGTTGAAAAGGCAGACTGACTGTCTCCACCAGCAACCATGCAGCTGAAACAAATGACACAGACAGACAGGTGGGATCTCAACATAACAAAGTCTCAATCACACCCTATTCCTGAGCTCCTTCAACTCTTTTTCTGAAGTGGCTTCTCAGCACTCAGCAGGATGGAACACCCCCCCCCCCAAGGCAGCTGCTTGGAGGACATACACCTGGTGACTTTGGGAAACCCATTTACAATGTATTTATCCTGTTTGCTTATACAGTGTCTTTCTGTCCCAGTGTTTTGGCTGAAAGAGCGATTTCAACAAGATCCCTGAACGGTAAGGACTGCAGGGTGGAGGAGTTGAGTGATAGATAGGTGGGTCCTTGAAACAGTAAGCTCCTTAAAAAGCAGGGTTTGGTCTCAAAAGAAGCACCATTATTTTCTTACATTTTGGTCCAGCCAAAGGATTGTCTTGAGGGGGAGGGGGAGGGGGCCTGATGCCATGAGAGCTAGTCAAATTTATAAGCCCTCAATGCCAGGAATGGTCAAACTTAATAGTATTTCTTGATTAATCAGCATAATCAAACCTATCAACCAATTCAGTCCCTTTCCTTTCTGAATATTGGCTGGAGTTCCAGAGCCATCTGATCACTTTGCCAGTGAGACTTGAACTCCTCCAAACTCTGGAGTTGTGTGACAAGAATGTCCCCCCTTGGGCATGTTGTGTACATGTACATGACACTTAACGGTCTTTGGTACTGCTAACGAATGACTGTTTCTTTTAGATAACAGTGTAGTTACTGGTTCCCTTTGCTATTTTCAGATTCATTCACTAAATGCCATTGATCTTCATGGGTGAGGGCAGAGATATTTCTATGTATACTTTTATCACTGGCCTCTGTCATGTGCAAAGACTTGCAAATGGAAGGATATGTTGTTCAACGTTGGTCAAATAGTAAAATAGAACTAGAATATGGCTCATCTTATTTTATTTTTTTTTCCGAGGGTTGATATCTAGCCTGCAGGCTTTGAGTTTAACACCCCTGCTTTAGAAAGTCAAGGCCCCTACCTTCTTTGTAAATGCAAACTGCTCTGCCAGCAAAGACAGGCCAGGAGAGCCCCAATGAGTTGGAAAGCATTCTTGAGCAATCCCTGCAGTACATTTCACTTTATGGCACCAATCAAATTGCAATTTCTGATACAGTGTGAGCTACTCAGCTTTAAAGCCTCTTTATTTATCTCACCTTCTATTGGGTGTTCCTGTTAATAGTGTTAATAATTCCTACTTGCAATCCATCTGTACACTTTTCCACATCTTCCTCTCCTCTCCTCCTACTAGTGATACAGCAGGCAGAGACTGAGCAAAGAAAGAGCCATAACTGAATGTTTAAAAACAGAAGCAACTTTATGCTCATTTATTTCTTTTGCTTTCTGGGAACCCTGCTTTATTCAGCAGCTGCCTCTCTTTTCACAGTAGAGGAAGGGCTATTCAGCATAGACAAGCCTTGTAGATCTGTTTTTTTTGTTTAGCGATGGTAACTATAGGAAAAGTAGTATTCCTACAAGGACAGCATTTAGCCTAGGGAGTCCTGTTGCAAACACATAGCGTAAATACTTTGGTTTTGATTCTTTCTCTGTCCATTTATAATAGCAATAGCATTTAGACTTATATAGCACTTCACAGTGCTTTACAGCCCTGTCTAGGCAGTTTACAGAGTTGGCATATTGCCCCCAACAATCTGGGTCCTCATTTTACTGACCTCAGAAGGATGGAAGGCTGAGTCAACCTCGAGCCTGGTGAGATTCGAACTGCCTGATTGCAGTCAGCCAGCAGTCAGAGGAAGTAGCCTTCTTCTGTACTGCATTCTGCGCCACCATGGCTCATAAGCTGGCTAGAAAGGATTTGACCAAGGGATTTTGCTGCCTAAAGCTGAATCAACTGAAGTGGAAATCTGATGTCATTTAAAATTAGTCATCAAAGTATTCTCCACTAGATCTGAGGGCAGCCAGGTAACTTAGCTGGTCTTGGACATGCACACCTAAATCAATTTACTCATGGTTAATTGAACCATCCCTTATTCAGTCAACCCACTGAACCATAAACTCAAAATACAAGTTGGACCTTGTACAAGACTCTTAGCCAGGAGTGGTCAAGAGCTACAGAACACATGTCCTGACAGAAGGCTGCAAAGTAGATGTGGACTTATCGTGGATGTGGGTGGGAGTTATGGGCTTTCTTCATCTTAAAAGTGGAATGTATCTGTTTTAGACCTTTTTACAGCTCAGAACCTGCCTATCAGTTTTTAGACACGATCAGAAGGAGTGGGGGTGGGGCTCAAAAAATGGGGACTTGAGCGGCACATGTAGCTTTGGGATTGTAGGATTACTAAATTAGACTCAGATGGGATGGTCTACTTTGTTATTTAGCACTTCACATGACACAGTAGTCTCTAACATTTTCTTCCCATTTGTGCTTCCTCTTTCAGCTACTGCTGCTTCAAGTGGCTGTCTCAGTTTTAACCTCATGGTAAGGTAAGGGCGACTCTACTCTGGAGGATGTTCTTAGCTTTAATGCTTCGTTCTGTTTCCATTGATTTGCATCTTAAAAGGGGCTAATCCTTTCCCCTGAGACCAATGGTAACTTTACCGGTCCTAGGATGGCAGGGCACTGCCTGTTTATTCCAGCTGCCATCTGTTACATGCTATCTTCTCCTTAAGTTTCCTCCATCACCTACAATAAAGGCATTGGTTGCCCAAGGGGAAAAATGGAGGGAGAAGAATGAGCCTGGCTGCCTCTTTAACAGTAGTTTGGTATGCAAAAGTCAGCAGCTGAAACTTTTCAAAGTATGGAGCTATATATTATCAAGTGTTAATTGCTGTAGATAAGACTGCTGTTAAACAGACAGGGAGTGTAAGTTTACATCTTATGTTCAGTTGTAAAATGATTTGTTTGAGCTGGGCTTACCCTATAGTGAAAGCTCAGTTGATGGAGGTCTATTCAATAAACTACAGTCAAGTAAATCACAGGTAAGCTGGCTGTGTGACCACAGCTGCAGTCTCCTGTTGCAGAGCTGACAATCCTTTGTCTTTGTACTGTATAACACCCTATTCATCTAGTTGGGAGTACTACAGAACCGCAGTCTGCTGCTGAAGCTGATTTTGGTTAACTTCACCTAGCCCAGGGGTGTCAAACTCGCAGCCTGTGGGCTGGATGCATCACGTGCTAGCCCCGCCTCTGCCTGGTTTAGCAAAGGGGAAAAAAAAAGTCCTGATACATCACGTGACGCCGCCATGACGATGCGAGCTTGACACGCCTGACCTAGCTGGTCTGTTTATGTTAGAGAGCCTCTAGTCTACACAGTTTCTGCCTTTCTGTCAGGGTAGATGGACTAGGACCAGCTCATGAAAGTAATATAACTGGAACTAAACTAGAAACCTGTGATCATCTCTAAACCAGTAACCTTGATTGGAAAAATAACAAATATAGCCGAAGATTATTCAGAATGCTAAGAATTCTAGAGCTGCCTAGATCCCAAGAGAGAACTTTGGCCAAGGGAAAAAAATCTATCTTACAAATAGGGCTGGAGGATATATATATATATATATATATATATATAAGGAGGCAAGCCTTGTCACTTTTCCATGATGAAAATAATGGTATTGAAGGAGACAGCTGTAGTTGAGCTGATTGCCATTCTACAATAGTTTTAAAGTTTTCTTAACCAGAATAAATGTTATCTGTATGAATGCAGTACCTGAATGTGGTTTTTTTTTTTTAATAGATGTCCTTCGTGGAAATTTTATGCACTACAGATCTAAGTCTATAACTATTCTATAGTTCCGGTCTCAGGTGAAGAAGTACAAGAAATGGTAAGGATGTAGAGATGCTAGGAATATGTCTACTGTGGATCACCCATTTTGCTTCTCCTTTGCCAATACTGCCTCCATTCATGGTCAATGCTAATCATCTGTCCTCTCTCTAACAATGGATGCCGAAACCCAATAGATGTCAATATATCTTGCAGCTTCTCCCAGATGGTGTTGGAATGAAACAGAAAATTCTCCTTTAACACTGATACAGCCTAGGGTGGTTTAAGCTTGTCTCACTCATGGGCTGTGGATGAGTGAGACAAGCTGTGGAAGATCATGTTGTGGGGATGCAGCAGAAAAAAAGATGTTGCTGTGTTAAGTAAAGCTGTGAAAGAGTGGGTTTATAACTCACTCAGTTGTTAGAATTAAGCTTGGATGAGTTCACGTTTGCTAACTATTAAGCAGCAAGCTAGTAGAGGAATCTGACACAATAGAATGAGTTTTACTTTTGCAAACTACAGGGAGCGAAAAAGGATGTTTTGAAGTCTCCTCTGCAATATTTTTTTAAGGTCAGCAAGTTGAAAATTATCATAGACAGAAGCAGGCTGCAAAGAACTCTTTGATTTGCTAATGGCTGAGGTTAATTGAAATTGAACTTCCCACAAATTTGGAGCCATACAGATTCCCTATCCTAGTTTTAATGGCTGTACAGGGCAGGCCGCAGTTGGCTTTACTCTGAGTAAATTGCTTCCAGAATCTTCAGACAGTTACTTAACTGAGGTAGTTATTTAAAAGACAAAGCTCTCATCCCTTTGGGACTTGCTCCTTGATAGTGTGATGAAATACAGGCAGGAGGAAGATTAACATTTCTGAGCACTTAATGAAGAGGGCACCGTGGTGTTGCAGTCCACTCTCCAGTAACATCCATTGCAGAACTGTGCAATGCTACAGTGCAGAAAAGCAGAGGAATACTGTCCTTGTCTCATCAGCCATTATAACAATATCATAGGCTTTTATAAAAAAACAGAACGGTGATATGGGAAATTGAAGAGCCAGAGTAATACCCATTCCAATTTGAAATGCAAACCAGGAAGACAATGCTCAAGTTAAATGGAAGCAAAGTGACTTCAGGCAGGCACATGACCTCAAGAAATTCAAGAAAATGCTATGGTCTTGAGGCATCTCTGATAAAATTTCCATCTAGGTAGTCTTTCCTCCCAATGGGGAAAAAACAACAACAACCCACCCTGGCTTGGCATCCAAATGTAATCATAGATAGCATGGAGTTGATTAGCTAATTATGTCTGCGTGCTATGCTTTTGAAAGAATGAGCACTTTGGCATTGTATGGTACCCGTCTGCTTATCTACCAGGTTTGTTGAATAACTTACTATGGACTTGATTTGCACAACATGCTCAACTTCAAGCAGGCAAATCACTTTTTTGCTTTAGGACAATCTACAAACCCAGTCCCTGAACCCACAGGAGTACCACACAGGTTTTAGAACTGTAGCTGCTTTTGTGTCTTTCACAATAATATGATTTGTAGGCATTTGTGGGTAAAGAGATTTGTCTCCAGTGTATCACTCAGACTCTGTCCTGCTTAAAGTCTACCATGGGAACATCATGCTCCCACATTTCCTCTCTTGATCATGAATGAAATGGCCTTGATACATTTATATGTGCAGCCCTCCCCCCACCATCTTATTCTATATTTAATTACTCTTTATATTCCCATTTACCTTGTACTTTCTGCCTCCTTGCTTTCATTGTGAGTTTGCCCAGAGTCCGTCTGGAGTCAGGCAGCGCATAAGTGGAATAATTGAACAAAGATATGAGTAAATAAATACTAAGCCCAGACTATCCCAGCACAAGATTAAAAGTGTATAAAACTGTGATATTTAGTCTCTTGCTTTCTTGGAAGCAAGCTTAGATGTTCTGTGCTAGACATGACCTGAAATGTACTTTGGCAGTATCAGAAGGGGGTGGGGTGGGGGGTAGACGGGTGTTTTCTCCCCTTGGGTCAGCAGCAGGAATCTGTCACAGCTATTTCTGCCCTCTCCATTAGCACTGGACTTTTTCTAGTTCTTCGCATACCTTTCACCTCCTTCCCTCTATCCATTTTTTTTTAAACCAACTTCTTTCTAGCCTTCTAACAATGTAGGTGTGGAAAGAATGGTGGCTTATTTTAAAAAAAAAAACCCATCTATTTTATTCAAGGAAAAAGAGGGGCATACGGTGCAACTCAGATTTAATCGTGTTCTGACATGACTTATTGGGGGAGAAACAGAGTGTACTTAACATACTTCAGTGTTATTATATTCAGAAACGGTATCTGAATGTTGAACTGGGCTCTTCATGGCTGTTGGTCAATTTCAGCCATATAGGAATCAAAATAACTGTAGAAGATTGGTTGCCCAGCAGCTAGTCACTTTCACTAATGCTAGGATCCAGCTACAATATATAGTACATGTCCAAAGATGGGAGGATCTGCTTCTCTGAATTTATTTTTACTCTGACATCCTGGCCGAGTCTTCAAGCACCCCTTGATAAAGTTCTGAATGACAGAACAGCAAAGCTAAAGGAGAACAGTTAATCTCCTTACCTATACGGACAGGTATGCTAATAAATCAGGACAACACAACAGGAACTAATTCAGTATAGGTAATCCTCGACTTACAACAGTTCATTTAGTGACCGTTTGAAGTTATAAGGGCACTGAAAAAAGCGACTTAAGACCATTTTTCACATTTACGACTCTGGTAGCATCCCCATGGTCAGCGTTATTTACAGTCGGATGCTTGACAACTGACTCACACTTATGATGGTTGCAGTGTCCCCGGATTAATGGCATCCCCTTTTGCGAGTCAATGGGGAAACCAGATTCACATAACCGTGTTAATAAGTCAAGAGCTCTAGTGATTCACTTAACAAATGTGGCAAGAAAAGTCGTAAAATTTCTCACCTAGCAACATATTGTGTTCGTAAGTTGAGGACTACCTGTTTAGTCAGGATAGGACTGGGAACCTCCTTAGTATATTTTTTGATAGCATTGTTTCGTTCAAGAACGAGTGGACAGCATTTGGATTAAGTAATGGGGAAAGGCCCTCTGAAGAGAGAGCTCATTTCACTGAAAGTAGCCTGGAGTTTAAGAAATTGTTTGCTCCAATCTTTCCTATCCACTCCCGCTGCTGAACTGGCAGATCTTTAGCAGGAATAGCAATAGCGCTGAGACTTATATACTGCTTTACAATGCTTTATAGCCCTCTAAGCGGTTTACAGAGTTAGCATATTTCCCCCAACAATCTGTGTCCTCATTTTACCCACCTTGGAAGGCTGAGTCAATCTTGACCCCGGTGAGATTTGAACTGCCAAATTGCAGGCAGCCGACAGTCAGCAGAAGTAGCCTGCAGTACTGCACTCTAACCACTGCGCCACCGTGGTTCATAGCCTTTTATCTTCTACCATGTCAGGAGGTTGGGCAGGTACCAAAGGTATATTTATGCAGCTGATAACAGCCACCTTGAGCAATGGTGTAAATCAGCTGCTAGCGGACATACCGCCCACCAGTGAAGTCAGCTCAAACATTTCCTAGCATTTCCAGGAAAAATTCAGAAGGAGTCCTTCTGCCAAAAATCCTGGAAAGGCCCCTATTGTCAGTGCAAAATGGAGAATGCTATGCTCAAGGGACTCACTGATTCATTGCTCAGTGGAAGTGCTAGGTTTTTTCTTCATCAATCAACGAACAGGTATTTACTGGGAACCGTTGCAGTGTGAAGGTCTCCACCTAGTCTGTGCTTGGAAATTAAATGTCTGAGGAGACTCTCCCCTTGTCCCTTTTTGTGTGTTGAACTAATGGAAAGGTGGGGCTGCCATTCTCCCACCCAAGGAAACACGGTCACGTTTCCTAGCTCTTCAGTTATCCCTGTGCTGCTGCTGCTGCGTCTCTGTGAGATGATCAAATAACATGAAATCATCTGCTGCCGTGGTTTTGTGTTATTTGCAGAAACCTGTTCCTGTACTAGAAATCCAGGTGATGCTTTTTCCCCTCTCCGTTTCTCCACAAAAGACAAGAAACTCAACTTTCCTGCTCAGACCTGATGGATTAAACTTCTCGATTCCCCCCTCTCGAATATATCATAGCAGATTAAACAAAGGGAGGGGGAGAGGAGTTTTTCCAGTTTCTTGGGGGAGCCATGGGCCTGTAACTACCAGCCTTGGTTATTGCCGCACATGGACCTGAAACTTGTGTGGTAAGAAAGAAAAGCACCCAGCTAGAATTGCTGGTTGCATCCCAGATAGCACATATCCAACCTTGCAGAAGGCATGCCATTTTACTGCTCCCATGACCCTTGCCCCAACCCTCACCCTGACAACCTTCAGGTCACCCCCAATTTTCCTTCCCCCTTTTTGACCCTGCACCTGCCCCCACGTTTCAGTCGCAGATGCTCCTTGGCTGCTGTTCTGACTCTCTGATTGCCAGACCAAGTAAGCTCATTTGAACAGAGGCTGCAAGAGGACACTATGCCTGAGGCAAAAGAAAATAGGAGACCCACAGTCTTAACAGGACAGCCTTCCTGCTTCTGTTGCAAATACGAACCCAGCAAAACCGGGACATTTTAAAAAGATAAGATATAAGGAGAACAACAGCTTCCAAACAACAGCTTGGCTTCACTCTCAATCTCACGAAGGAGGAGTCTACTCAAGAGACAGTCTGCTTCTTCAGAAGCAAAAATGTGCAGGGTGGGGGGGGGAAGTGAACATGGAACAGAACATTTGAAGTTTTGAGACACCTCCCCAGTAAACAGTGTTGGGGATCCAAATAAGCCACAGGTGTTAAACTTGCTGCATCAAGTTGCCATTATGTGACGTATTGAGACATTTCTTTTCCCTTTCTGGAGCTGGGGTGGGTGTGGCCTGTGCATGACACATCCAGCATGGGCCGCCAGTTTTGACACCCCTGAAATAAGCAGCCCTCTATTTTTCTGCAGTGTTTTATAAACTGCACCCAGTTGTGTCACTCGACTCACTCCACTCAGTCTAAGTGAGCATCTTGCCACACAGGCAACAAATGCATGTAGTTAAAGATATAAATAGGTGGCAGGGATCACTAATCACTAGGCTCCTCACCTAGACAGGCTATCCAGTAATTGTGGTTGGCAAGTAACATTTATGGTTTCCCTGTGACTTGTTCAACAAATCATGGCTATTACAAATACGTTTGGTTTGATCCAAATGTGAGCTATTTGAACCAAGACACTGCCCTAGAGAATGGTAGTTTCTCTTGGAAAGGAAGTAGCAATGGAAGCAGAGCAGGGGACTTTTCATTTCAGAGATTTGACAAAATGGAACAGGCTCTTTTGCTTTTAATAGAAGGCTAAATGAGGACATTTCAGCCACTGTAATGCAATTGACATAGCTTGGAATTCCCTCCTTTTTGCAATATGGAAGGGGCAAAAACCTCAGTTTCTTCTACACTTCGGCATCCTTACAAGTTACATGCACTAGCAATGTACAGAGAAATAATCTCTTCTGCTGCAAACGTATCTCTCTCCCACTTTTTACTGAGCAAGTTAAAAATGCAGGGTAGGATAATAACTCACCGTTACTTTTGTTTTTAAGAAGTAAACATAGGCTTGGACTACTAACTGCCTCCTTGAAAGTTAAGTTAGAGAACAGTCAGTGTTCTCTAACTTAAGCAAGCAGTAGAACAAAGAAAATCCGGGACAGCAATTACAGGTAGTCCCCAATTTACAACAATTTGTTTCGTGACCATTCAAAGTTATAATGATATTGCAAAAATGACTCATGACCGTTTCCCACACATACAACTGTTACAGCATTTCCCACCCCCACCCCCCACGGTCACATGATCAAAATTTGGATGCTTGGCAATTGGCATGTATTTATGACAATTTCATTGTCCTGGGGTCATGTGATCACCTTTTGCAACTTTCTCACACGCAAAGTCAATGGGGAAGCCAGATTCACTTTATCAACCATGTTTCTAGCTTAACAAGTGCAGTGATTCACTTAACAACGGTGGCAAAAGTAATAAAATGGGGCAAAGCTCACTTAACAACTGTTTGGCTTAGAAATGGGAATTTTGGGCTCAATTGTGGTCGTTAAGTTGAGGCTTTACCTGAATAACCTGGAGGGTACTGTGTTTTATTTCTTCCACTGAGCTGCAATTGCAGCATGTGGCCACCAGGGGTTGCTTCTGTAACAACTGCAGGTGTGGACAAAGCCTTTCTCAGGTGTGTTAAAGGGTGTGGATGATTTTGAATAAGAGCTAAATGTTTAAAGAACCTCATGGTGAATCCTTTCAAAGGCAGATAGGGAATCAAAAGTCCCCACCCAAAACCTCCCAGGGTATGAGAACTAGAGGAAAAGATTTTTAAACATACCGCCTGCCTTTTTATCTATTTTTCTATATGCAGGAAAAATATAAAAACCACCATGTAGGACAGGTATGTGGAACACCCTCACATACTCAGGGGTAGGCTGCTATGGGTTTGCACAGGTTCGGGCGAACCTGTAGCGAAGATTCTGCGTGGTTCGGCGAACTGCCAAATCTCACTCCTGGCTGGCCCCGCCCACCTTGCCCCACCCAGGAGTCCCCATGCAGCCCATGTTGTATGCAGGTAAGTGCAGGGTGCACGCAGAGGCTCAGGGAGGGCAAAAAATGGACCTCCCGGAAATTCGGGAAGGCTGGAAATGGACCCGTTTCCAACCTCCAGAGAGCCTCCGGAGCCTGGGGAGGCCATTTTTGCCCTCCTGGAGGCTCGAGGAAAGCCTCTGGAGCTCGTGGTGCAGGAGGCTGATTAGGCCATGCCCACCATGTCCACGCCCATCTAGCAACCAGGCAGCGAACCTGTTGCTAAAATTTTTGAAGCCCACCCCTGCACATCCTGCATACAATATGGTTCTATTCCAGGAATAAAAATCCATGTGTGGTGTGTTTGCAGTTAAAAGAGCATAAAGAAATGAACAGAACTGACACCATATACTGTATATGAAATGGTTGGGAAAAAAAAACCCTTGCTGTCTTTTTATGGGCAGGGAGAGCTTAACCAGCAACTGTACCGGAGAAATTAAGATGTAAGGGTTTGAGGGTACCTTAGAGATTATCTAGTCCTACCCCTAGCTCAATGCAGAATCCACTAAAACATCTTTTATACATTATCACCTAGGGTTGGTCTGAAGACCTCCAGCAAAAGCAAAGTCATCACTTCATGTGGCAATCTGTTTCATAGCTTGAACCCTGGTTTTAATCCTGTCCTCTGGGGCAATAGGATGTAAGTCCTCTGTGAGGGGCCCTTTATGCTTACTGCTCTTAGTTTTCCTGCGGTGGATGTTCTTCTATGTTGCTTCATCCCATGGATCTAATGTCAGTTAAGTTTCTAACGATCTCACATATTTCATATTCTGTCCAAATGGAAATCATGCCCTGAAACAAATCAAACAGGTGCTCATTGTTATTTTAAAAAGTGCTTGACTCCCATTTAGACAGAGTCTTGACTTTTACCTTTTCATTGTTATCCAGCACAGGGCCAATTCTGATGAATAAGTCATAGCCAGGACTCACTCCTTGAAGTCTTCTCCAACCTTGGCACAAGCTTTTGAGTTCAAGTCAAAGTTTATTTCTTCCCCTTCACCAGTTGCTTAGAAACATGCCTACAAAAAATATACTTCACAGTTCTCACATTTTGCTGTTCTGATGCTAAGAGGTTCCCTCCCAACTCTTGCCCTCAGGGGAAAAAAAAATCCTGCTTTTTTAAAACACACACACACACACACACAAATATCTGATTACATTTGAACTATTCCTTTCCATTAAGCTTCTGTATTTGGGTAAAGAAGTCTTTGGTGGTCCACCTTTAACATTATTGGATTAAAGTTGAGCTGAGAAGCAAAACAAGGTATTTTGAAATTAATTTACAAGATTTGGGATGGAGAACAAGGTGCCTGGCAAGCTGATGGAACAGCAAAGTATTTTTAAGGGAAGAGCTATTTAGAAATTAGCAGCTCCATTAAAATATTTCAAAACCTTTGTTAAGACTCTAGAAAGAGCACAGAGAAGAGCAACCAGGATAATTAGGGGATTGGAGACTAAAACATGATGAATGGTTCAAGAACTGGGCATGGCTAGTCTAATGAAGAGAAGGACCAGGGGAAACATGATAGCAGTCTTCCAATATTTGAATGGCTGCCACAGAGAGGAGGGGGTCAAGCTATTTTCCAAGGCACCTGAAGGCCAGACAAGGAATAATGGATGGAAACT
>JANHFL010001809.1:505115-516585 GCA_032468155.1 Oxyrhabdium leporinum
TCCCCAAAACCAAAATTAACTTCTCCATCATCCCCCCCCCCCCATTTCTCAGTGAGCGTCTTGGTTCAGAGAGTTCAAGACATCAGCTCACTCCTCAGAGTTAAGGCAGTTTCAGATAAGTTCATTGCCATCTGCTCGGCTCCATAGAGTGGCTTTAAATATTTCTAATGATATGGGGTGCCAGACTCACTGGAGCCAGCTTTTCCAGAAAAATCCTGTTGCATACAGGCTGCGTGAACTATATAATTTGCTACTAGCCTTTTAAAATCTGAAGTCAATATCTATAAAGGCAGTGGTGGTGTGGGGAGGGGGGGAGAAACCCCTTTGGAGTCAGGGAGATATGATCACACTCCCTCTGCAAGGAACAGATTTCCAATGAACGAGAAGAGGAAAAATAGCACTGATGTTCAGAATGACCCTGGCTTCCGATCTCTGAATCATTTTATGGCAGTTGGATGGCTTTTAAAGTGGGTATATTTATGTGGGTTTCATTTATGCTGCTTTTTTCCTCCTCCTGGATACTTAAACTTTTTTTTTTTTTAAAAAGCAGGAACATAATAAGGCAGTTGCAAAACCATTGCTATGTTGGCTCCAAAAGTGTGCTGGATCCATACAGTCCTAGAAGAACCACAGAAATTGACTTGAAACCATGACTCTTGGGGAAATGCATGGCATCATTCCAGAGTGTTGTCCTTCTAGATTATAGCCACCTTAACACAGCATGACTCATGTGCCAAGGAAAAGGTTCCTGACTTACACTCAAAGTAAACCAAAAGGCAGGATTTCTGTTTTAAATAGCCACATAACAAGAGAGAGGGTTTTCTTGTAATTGGGGCAGGAAGGATTTGAATGAAACATGGGCTCGGTCTTTCTATTAAAATCTGCTTTACGGTTTCTTAGATATGTTCTTCCTTTGTGAAACAGGCTTCTATTTATCCCTCCTTAAGGTGCTTTGGCATTTCTGTCAGCTTTTCTTGTGTATTTTCAAGCTTGTTGGAGATGGCAGTGAGCACAACTGTTGCTGGTTTTTATTATACATGTTCTCCTCATGCTGAAGCTTCTCTGACTTTCCACAATTCCTTCTGAAAATGTCCCATGGGGAAATTTCCTTATGGTTTTTTTTTTTAAGAGCATTTAATTAAAATGTGGGTAGCCAGGGAGGCTTCAAATCATTAGAGTGATGGATATATAATGGGAGATGCCTCACATATCTACTTCATAATATGTATTCTGTGCTGAAATTTCAACCGAATTCTATTTTTCTTTGAAAAAAAAAAAGTCAAAAGCATTACAAATCCAGGGTAGTTGTTCTGATAGCCTTATTTTACATGCTTTCAAGCATCTGCAGAAGAAGATCTAAGAATCAGGAGATTTCTATGTCACTAGTGAATATATACCACAAATCCAACAATGAGGCTTTGCAAAGACTAAGTACAAGCAATGATACAGCTCTGTTTTTTAGCAAATAAGAACCTAAAGTGATTGTGATGAATAAAATTGCTTCAGTTTCACCCATGGAACACTTTTGCAGATGATGTGTACAGCTGGTTTAAAATTTAAAATGTTGTATTTTGGGGGGAGACGGGGTCTAGTCATGCATAGCCAAGCATTTCCCAAATCAACATCCCAAACTACTGAACTCAATGAATAAATCAACAATATGAATTGACAATAAATTTGATCTGCACACCACTAGTTTTTTAAGGTTCCTACGGCAACGAGAACTGAAATGGTAGTCTTCCCTATGTCTTTATATGCATTTCCCAGGTTTTCCTGTTGAAGAGGGGATACCAAATGCAGAGGAATCAGGGCTGATGCATATTTCAAAAAGCTTGAATGCTGCTATCGGCATATATGCTTTTATTTTAATTAGGTTTTTTATTTTTTTATTTTTAACTTGAACGTATCATCTTCCATTAAACAGTGTGTCATCAGGGTAGACATATCTCTGTGCTATTGCAATCAAAATTTACAGTATTCGTTACATTGATCATAATTCTCTAATCTTACAATAATAATCAGCATTATAGCTCTATTCATTTCTCCTTCTTAACGTATCTTCTGATGAAAATGTAATGTCGTATTAGATGTGTTAATCTTAGCAATCATATTAATAACCATATTGCTTGCATCTCTGTCTTAACATATATTCTTTATTTCACTAATCTCATATCGACATATATGTTTTCGGAGCTTTGTCCTATCCTCCTCATGATCTTTTAAGATCTTGGTGACTCAAGAGACTGTCTCCCTGATACTCAGTGTGCACTGCAAATAACAGTTTAGAAGGAGAGAAGGAAGTCTGCCTCTTTGATAAGGATACCAGAGACTTAAGAGTTAAAAACCTGTGGATTACACGCCAGTTCTCCTGTGCATGTGCCGTTATATCATTTCTCATTCCAACCTGGAAATGACCTTTAACCAAAATAACATTAGTTCATTTCTTTCTATTATGAGCAAGGGAAATCTGTATTTTGAACTGGTTAATTATGGGTTTTGTCAACAGGGATAGTCCAAATACACATTTCCATTTATCTCAATATGGCATATAGCAGGTCCCTTACATTTGTTCCTTTCTTGCTGAATTAGGTGGGTCTTCATCACAAGTAGATAACATTATTAAAAAAATAATAATTTGGGCAGCTTTCTTCAAACAGCAAAGCCATCTAATTCCATTCCTGGGGCTTTCTAGAAAAAAAGAAAACCCAACATCAAAAATAAAGAGCTCTTGCTCCCTTATTCATGATATCAGTGAAGTCTTTAGCAAAGTATCCCTTTCAGACTGCTTCACGAAAGAAAACAACATGACTGCTTCCTTCACTGACAAGCTGAAGCAAACTCATTGCTTCATTTCAGCTGCTCCGACACCCAACTTCCTCATTGCATGCTGACTTCCACACCCATTGCACGTACCTACACTGGCAACAGCTGCACACCTAGGGACACAAGCACGTATACAAATTCATGTAGAGGCACGTGGGCAATCTCTCCCAAACGTCATATGCAACGTATATTTGCGTTTTTTTATTTGGGTATCACTTCTGGATTTTGTGCTTGTGATGAAATAAAAAGCAAAACACCTTTGACTTTGGTTTTGCCAATTAGATTTGTTGTTATAGAAATGGCTAGTTATATGGTAAGGTGTAAAAGTACAAAGCTGAGGTTGTAATGCTGTTATCGTGTACTCTGCGAAAAAAAGTCAGAAGTCGACGCCTTTTTCTTTCTTCCCTTGTCCCTCATATTTTCTTTCCCTCTTTCTCCCCCTCCTTAATTTCCTATTTTTATTTTTCTTAGTGTTTTATACATTGATAAAACAATAAAAGTTGTAGAGTCTACGGTCTTCTCCTCTGACATAGACCTGCAAGTGCACTCACACAGAACATAGAGGCACAATGATTTTGAGCCAATTTCCTGTGAAAAAGTGATAACTTGTAAGACTTATTCTTTTCTTCCAGGTGGCAAAGGAAAAGAAACTGGCGTCAGGGCTGCCTGCAGACTTCTCTCTGGAGGGGAAAGTGCATTGGTGAAGCTTCCCTTTTGCAGCTAGTAAAATGATCTGAGTGCAGAGGTCTGGCAAGCATAGAGCAGTGTCGCACAGCCAGCTTGCCTTATATTTTTACATTGCCACGCTGCAGGTGGGCAAACGGGCTTCAGTTGTAAAGACATCCATTGCCTCTCAAGACAACCACAGGGGATCTTTACTAGAACTGCCTTTGAAGGAACTTTATCCTGATTTTTCTCCAAGTTTTTTTCTCCAATATTCTCCAAGTTTTCCAGCATTTTTCTCCAATGCTCCAAGTTACAACCTGTAAAAAATGCTTTAAATCTATGAAATCATTCCAAGAATTGGAATACATTTTCAGAAACGTAATCAGGAAATAATATTGCATTATAAGATCCTGGCCACTGTTACACATAAATGGGGAAAGAAAAGTTGATGGTGAATGGTTCAAATGAAATAAATTCCTCTCCGCTGCCATAACTGAACAGAGGAAGTTCATATTTTCAAAACTCGGTTCCAGACATCATGCTATGTGATATAACTTAATATTTAGCTGGAGCAGCAGTCTTGTTTGGGACATATGTAAACTAATTTTGCAGAGTGGAAATATAAATGCTTCAGCTAGAGCAACACCAAAATTAGAATAAGCTACCTAAGGCTTATATCCTCTGTCACTGTTGCTGGTGTAGGCTGTGTATTTGTTAATAATATTGATATTGGCAAGAGCAGAGAAGACGCCCTTGTGAAAAAAAAATGATGTGGCTGGAGTTTTGCACCTGGGATGGGAAGATGTCGTCACAGTTAGATAACCTTGTGCTTTCAAAAGCCAGCCTTCTGAAAGCCAGCTAAACACATCCTCCAGGCAGTTTAAATGTTCCTGGAAAGTTCTCCCAATAACAATCACATCATCCAGATAAACCCAACATGTGGCCCGCTGAATATCTGCCAAAATCAAAGCCATTAGTCTTTGAAAAGTGCAGGGGGAATAGCAGAGACTGAAAGGCGTCATGCTGAACTGGTGGAATGAGATGAGGAATCTTCGGACAATGCTCTGGATGCTGTTCCGGTTTTCCAGAAGCCAACAAATATGTTGGAGGTAAAATAGCTGTTCGGCTGTAGGGGAGAGCTTCTTAGGTCTGTTAGCAGAGGCTAAGATTCTTTGAAATGTACCAGGGCTGTAAGGAAATGGCTCCTGCATTGAGGATTTGTGTGTATCTGCCCTGTTTTTTTCCCAGGACATCGTTATAAGCCCTACCCCAAAAATAAGCCCTAGTTAAGGTCATCAGCGAGATGTGTGGCCAGCACCAGAGGCGGCAAAAATGCGGGGGGCGATGGTGTCTGGCAGAAGCTGCAGCCAGTGCAGCTCAGGAGAGTTGATTACCTGTCCACAGCAGGCAGAGGCAAAGGCAGGGGGAGGCACACGATCTGGATGCAATGCGTGGGACACAGGAAAGCTGAGAGTCAGTGGGAGAGAGCAGGCAGGCTGCCATGGGAGGCTTATCTTCCCATGGCAGCACTGGCAGCAGACAGAGGCAGAGGTGTGTGTGTGTGGGGGGGGGAAGGGTAGGCAATCCTGATGCACCATGTAGGCTGCAGGAAAGCCGAGAGATATGAAGACGAGCTTCCTGTGCCCACCCATCCACTCCGTCCCACCATGCCTGCTCTGTTACAGCTGCAAGAAAGCAGAAGAATTGGGCTGGAAGCCATGCAGGGTATATATATATATATATTATTGGAGATTTTTGCATAGGACTGTATAGATTATTAAAATAGATAATTAACATTACTACTGGAGTCTGGTAAAAGTGACTTTCACAACAAAAACCACTGCCTGTTTTTCAACCCCATTTCACGCCTTCCCAAATGAGAATTTATCATGAATTTGAACTTTCAGTGAAGCTATTAATCTTATTCCACTTTCTCAGATGTAGGAAAGTATTAGATGGAAAAGGCATTTCTTATTATCTTAGATGGGAATGTCTGGAGTACCCATGGTGGCCCTTAGATGATGCAACCCAAACTCAGGAAGGAGAGCAGTACAACTGTCTGATCTTGCTTCCTTCTTTAAACATTACTTTTCAAAGGAATCTTCAGCACAAACAGAAGCTGTCAATCATGTGAGTGACTCATGCATGACCACACAAATCTTGCCCAATATATCCCAGGGCTGGATGTTTTTCCTTAGTCCACGTTTTGTAGCTAGAATCCCAAGCATTGATTGGCTGTGATAAGCACCGCCTCTCCTTTTCTATGAGGCAAACAGATGGGCTGTAAGGAAGCAACCCATTGCTAGCAGAGCAGGAGGCCTATTTTCTGGTTATAGCTGGAGAAAAACAGGAGGCACCTGAGTTTCTTCTCAATCTCAATCTCTGGCTTGCTTGTTGGTTGGTTTATTATTATAAGATCAATACCTCACACCTCCAATTTTTTTAAAACAAACCCAGATCAGATTTTATGCCTTGACTGCCAGATTTTATGGTTGAAATATGGGGACCATTTTCCTAATGTTAAATGCACCATGTTACAGTTCCTCATCTGGTATTATTGAAATTAATATCACGAGAGAGAGGTAGATATTAAGGTGCATCAAGTTTCACTTTAGACACAAGTGAGGGATATTGTATTGCCAAGTAACTTTCCCCTTTTCTTTTTATTATATCAATGTGAGATGGAAAGGTAATGCAATTGCCATATTCTTAGGTGATAAACCTAGCTATGGTTTTCCATGAAACCAAACAAATACAGCCTGTCTATTTTGTGAGTCTATTTGAGGAACAGGTTTGGTGCTGAAATGAATTCTTTCCAACCTTATCTGTGTATCACAGAACCACATAACTTCGTTCTTCCAAACTTGGAATATGTTTTCCCTGAAGTGAGATATAGAGATGGAGAAGTACTGTGGTGCTTACTTAGGGGTAAGATATACTTTGCACATAATTAGGACCAGAACTGGGAATCAGTACAGAACAATCTTTTTATGGAAATTGATCTGGAACTATAGCATTATTAATTCAAACCCAAGGCCAAGATGATTTCTGTAATAACCTGTGGGGTTACAGTTCTTCCTACTTTCCTCTCACAATAGCTCAAAGTTAATTTATACCCAATTGGGTATAACTGGACTTTTAAACACCTGATTACACAAAGCTGAGTCAAGTTGGATGGCCTGTAAGACATTGGGTTGAGGTTATTCAACAGCATATGAAAGTAGTTCATAGTTCTCTTGGAGTTCAGCTACGTTTCAACCCCATGCAAGTTATTTTAAAAAAGACACTGAAAGAGTCCTAACCTTTTAAAGGGAAGATCGCAATCATGAAAGGTTACATAATGGAAGACATAACCCAGTAAAAGTTTTCTCTTGTCATCTTGCCTCTTTGTAGGAATAATTTGGACACTTTCATTTTTTTTTGCACTAGATCCCCAAAACAATCACACACACACACACACACACACGTTACACACACCAAAAGACCCAAACATAGATGCACACCTGACAGTTCTCTGAAATAACTTACCTGATAAAAATCTCTTTCTGCTGCCAGTTTGTCAGGCTTTCAAACTCTGCGGAATGTTGGCAGAACTAAAAATGGATAAAATGTCATTTCTCCCAGCAGGCTCCCTCTTTCCCTCCCTCCCTTCCACATCATTTCTAATGTCTGCCAATGCAAGGAAGCTGGTTTCGGAGAAAATTAAGCACTCCTCTTTGTCAGTCACTGACAGAAAGAGGAGCCATGATTAAACATGGGCAAGGAAATTTTTGACAGCAACCTCAAAACTGGTTCCAACGCAGATTGCATGTGGTTGTTTCAGGTTTCAAGGCAAGAGTGGGACATTCTGTACAGTACACCCGAGGCTTGATCTTCTGAGGTGGGGAGCTCTCATCATACCTTGAGAGAGTTTCATATCTTAAATGTATTTTCTTTTTTTTGAAGTTTTGTCTTTATCAACAAGAACACCAGTGTATCTTCAGATCCCCATTCAGTTTAACGTTCAGCTCCTCCATCTATTGCGGTCCTCAAATTTAACAAGCTTTAAATTTTTCATTTCTTTCACAAGATTATTAAACTAATGAATGTGTGCTAAAATTACATTAGAACTAAATTCACTAAACTAAGCTTAAATTTATCTGGAGATGTAACACTGAGGAAAGCTAGTTCAATAGACCAAGTCTAACTTTGTATGCTTATTCCTTTACTGCATTTCCCTTCCTTTTTTTAGTTAAAATGGCTCCCAGTGCAGAAATGCATAGATTGCTGTTCTTATATTCTGCAAGATTTGTGATATGACTTTGAAGATTATTATAGGAGAAAATGGTGAATGTCTAGCATGATTCCATGTAACATTAGAAGTTTATATATCAGGAAATTGACATAAATGCATGACACTAGTATGTGCATATTCTTCACAGGCATCAACTCCATTGCTACGAAGCTTGTATAATAAACTCTTAATTACCTTTTTACATCAAACAAGCCAAAGCACTATTCTGCTACTTGTTGGCCCTTTTAGTTAATTTTTGGGAGGATCTACTGTCTAGCATCCAATAGTTCAATAGTGTCTGAAATCAATATTTTTCTGCATTGACTTTGAATTAACCTATATGTTTTGTATAAATGTGAGAGAAACACAAACTGTCTCAAGAAAAAAGTTAATTCTATAACTGAGAATGGGGCATGACTAATGAATGGTGAATGATAGGCCTGATGAAATTGATTATAAGAAACTGGATGGAATCTGAGCTCAGGAAATTGCAACTTTTCTTCTATCTTATCATAATCCTTTTCGCCTTTCACCAATGATAGTTACTATAGCAATGTTAATGCTTCAAGGCCTGTTGTGACTTTGGATGGGAAGACACTGAAGCTGTTCGTGGATATATTAAAATGCTGTCCTCCTGTCTTTGAGTCAGCACAAATCATGTTGGCATGAATTGCACTGTCCCAATAGCCGAGCCCTATTCTCCCTCAGTAACCAGACCAGCAAGTGATTGCGCCCATGATGGTGATATGTTTGCATGAAGAACCTCACAGAATTACCTGATATATATGTGGATAGCTATAGGTAGTCACTGATTTACAACCATGATTGGGCCCAGACTTTGGGTCATAAATCAGGGCAGTTGCTCAGTGTGTCACCATATAATCTGACTCAATTATGACTATCTTTACCTTAGTCATAAAGGGAATCACCATGATTGAATGAACCATGTGTTTGTTGAATGAATCCAGCATATCAAAAATTGTGGCCATGTGATTGTGGGATGCTGCCCTGGTCATAAATGTAAGTTGGTTGCCAAGCACCTGAAATGCAGTTACACAACAAGCTGCAAAGCATCCTTTCCAAGGCTGTTGCAATGTTAAATTGTCATTAAGCAATGAGCTGTTAAGAGAGGACTACCTCTATTGTCAGCTAGATGGATCAAACATACAATTTGGAATCAAACAAATTGATCTCAAACAGAGAAATAAATCTGCAGACAATCTGGCAGAGACTAATTCATCAGAATGGCCTTAAGATGAGAATCACAGTGAATATGAAGTTCTTGGCTACTTACGTTAATTTGTTTCTTACCTTTGGAACTTCAGAATTTCCAGTCTCTGCTACTCATAGCTGAATGGAAGTATAGTTCATATAATACACAAGATAGCCAATGGTTTAGTTGACTGGATAATCATCAATCAAATGAGTGGAAGTGAGCAGCAGCTGTGGGAAGCTGTTGAGATATGTTTTGGGATTTTTGCCAATCTATGCACTGTGGAGTTCTCGGTATTCTCTGGGTTTGGTTGTTTGGTTGAATTCCACAATTCAACCCTTACCTACAGATACTTGCGTCCATTGGAATCTACCCACTGTCACACATTCTTTGCTTCTTCTTCCTATACAATCTGGATTGTTGCGGTGGTTGGAGATATATGGCTTCATTTTGTTTTAATGCATTTCTAAGTGACTCAGCGTGCGGCTTTGCCAGAAAACGCCTGTGGCATGATGAGATGTTGCAAATAAGCCCTTTCAAGTATGTGAGTTATTCACATTCTTCCTTCTTTTAAAAAGCCAGGAGAGAATATCCACAATCCATTCCAGAAGCCAAGAATTAGGGTTTAGGCCTTTCACACCTAAAACATGTGCCTGCTTCCTTAATCTAGATTAATATTACATAATATGCCCCCTCCAAAGGCTATGCTAAATGAGAAGATTTTAAAATATTGTTCCTAATTTGTTTTATCTTTCATAAAACGTGTCAACTGATCATTATCACATTTCAAATATCTGCTCTGAAAGGCAGACACTTAGGGTATTCTATAGGGGTAATAACACCAGGGAAATTGGAAGGCCTTAATCCTTTCACCCTTCATTTTTCTATCTGATTTGTCATTCTTTTTAGCACCATATTAAAACATCAGCATGATATCAATGGGGCAGCTTCCAGAGAATATTTTACAGTTAATTATGTTGTACTTGAACATACCAGAATTTGATATGGTTGGTTCTACTACATTTTCAGAAATGTGAAACAGAAACAGAAGAAGAGGAAAATATAATATATCTATATAAACATTTCCCACCCTGTTGCCCTCCAGATGTGATAGATCTCCAACTTTCCAACTTCCCAAGCTAGTCATTCTAAAAGTTCCCCTCCCAATACATCTCATAACTCAGATTTTAGGAGTCTATGAAACAATGCTTGAGCCTTAAAGTGAACTGCATATGGTAGACCAGGGGTGTCAAACTTGCGGCCCGCGGCCCAGATGTGTCACATGCTGGCCACGCCCGCCCCATTTTAGCAAAAGGAAAAAAGTCACGATACATCACGTGACGCCACCATGACGATGCGAGTTTTGTTTTATACCCTGGATCTATTGTCATACTGAAATCATTGCTATTTTGTCTATTTTTGAATATCACAAGAGGAAATTAGTGCATCAACTCTTATGCTGTAAACTGTTTGATTTTAATCCCATCCAATTTGGAGTGTATGAGAAAACCCATAATTCCAAGCCCAGAAAAAACAAATTCCATTATTAATTAAGATTATTTATAGATGCATATCTCACAAGCTTATAAACATTTTCAATGATTTAAACATTTTATTAGGTTATAAGATAAAATACAAAATACAAAAGTAAATAGGAAGACACAGTGGAGGGAAATGGGGAAAGAAAGGTGAGAAGGGACTGGGGAAAAGAAAAGAAGAAACGTTGACTTCTGACTCCCTCTGTTGCAGTAAAATAAAGCATTGACATCAAACCACATAACCATAATATAAACTAGCCAGTTCTATAAAAACATATAAATCTAATCAGTAAAACACCAGATCAGCGTTTCATTTTTTTCCACTTCAAGCACAAAGTTCAGAAGTACTCTCCATGTAGAAACAAAGATACTTATATTCTTTTCTTTAACCAAAACGGTCAATTTAACCATTTCTACCAACTCCATCACCTTCTGTAGCCATTCGTCCATAGTGGGAATTGAAGTGTCCTTCCATTTTTGTGCATACAATAGTCTTACTGATGTCGACATATATAAGATCAAAGTTCCAAATTTTTTCTCCAAGTCTTTTCCATTAAAATGCTTATAAAAATTTCAATAGCAACAATTTCGCACACTGTATATAGGAAATATATTCCCACCAAGGCCAGACTTTCACCTCCATCAAGCACTCTACTAAGACTTCGGGTACAACTCAGAAATATCTCAGCAGTATAATACTTGATGGAGGTGAAAATCTGGCCTTTGGTGGGATTATATTTCCTATATATAGTATGTGAAATTGTTGCTATTGAAGGTAGATTTGATTTGTCTGCCCAGTGATTGGAAAGACTCTGTTGCTAAATAAATGAAAGCAAACTGCAAACAGTGTTAGAAGATGCAAAATTGTATGTCAGTTTGATCTCATTCTTTTTTCCAGATTTCCTTGCTGTAATATTGACATGAAAATAAGTTCTGTAGAAACCTCCCTCCCTCCCT
>JANHFL010001809.1:521899-540031 GCA_032468155.1 Oxyrhabdium leporinum
CATTTTTGTCCACATCTTGCTCTTCTGGGCCATGCAGATTACAGCTTTCCTTCCTCTTCCATTTTCTGCTGCATGTATCACAGTTTGTTAACTTCTAGGCAATGAATTCAAAATGAAAATGAATAGCAAATGTTAGCTGCTCAAATAAACTTGCAATATTCTTTACATGAGTTACATGAAGATTTAGACTCACTCCCCTTCTCTTCCAGATGGTTATTGAATAGCTTTTGAAAATACCCATCTTAAAGTTTGTATATTTTCTCATAGAAGTCTGAGAGGTTTTTTTCAAATGTCTTTGGCTCGGATTAAAATTCTTTAAATGCACAATAGCAGAGTCACCACCAAGCAAATCACTTCAGCTCTTCTACCATTTGCAATGTCCCTGACTCTTTTCTTCTATGGGTTTTCTCCTATCCAGCACGAAAGCAATTTCCTGTGACTTCAGAAGCACTAAGTGATCAGAGGGAGAATTCTCATCTTTCCAGCTGCTCCATGAGTGAACATTCCCTGATTCCATTTTTGAATGGAATTTCAAAATTCCATTCATGTCTATTGCTTTCATTTCTACTGTTTCCTTGAGCTGCTCAGTAGAGTCACAATTTCTCTATTCCCTGTTCTCTATTCTCTATTCCACAACAAAATTCATTGCACATGTACTACAGCTATTATAGCCCATAATTCTGTAGGTCATTGACATGTTCTCTCTCTGTGTGTGAATGAGAATTTAACGAGAGTGAGGATTAGTGAAGCATATTTTATAACAATAAAAATCTTCCAATTAGGTTTCAGGCCTGGTTTTGGGACAGAAATGGCATTGGTCATGCATGTTGATGATCTTTGGCGAGAGAGGGATGGGGATAGTGTCCCCAACCTCGCTCTTCTTGACCTTTTAGTGGCCTTCAATACTATTGATCATGGTATCCTTTTGGGCTGGCTATGAGGACTATGGCTGGGTGGCATAGTCTCAGGCTGGTTCACCTCCTTTCTCCAAGACCAGTTCCAATTGGTGTTAATAGGGAGTAAGAGGTTCAGCTCGGCTACTATCTTGTGGGTTCCGTATTCTCCCCACTCCTTTTTAACATCTAGTTGAGGCCTCTGGTTGAGATCATCTGTCACCATGGGTTGAGGTATCAGCAGTATGCTGATGATAGTCAGCTTTATATATATCTCCATCCCTGGTGATCCAAGTGATGCTGTGGCTGCCCTTTTGCAGTGCCTGGAGGTTGGGAAGGGGGTGGGAATAAGGGGCTGGATAAGAACAGCAGTTTTGACTGAACCCTGGCAAGACCGAATGGCTTTGGGTGCATGGGCCACTGAGACTTGGGACTTTGCCATCTTTAATTCTGGATGGAGTTGCACTACCCCAGATGGATCCAGTTAGCAATTTGGGGGTTCCCTGAACTGGAAGAACATGTGGCTGTAGTGGCTAGGAGAGCATTTTGCGCAACTTTGGGTTGTGTGCCAATTGTGGCCATTCCTGGATTGTGAGTCTCTGTGTTCAGTCATTCAGGCCCAAGTCATCTCATGACTGAACTACTACATGGGGCTACCTTTGTATACATTCAGAAGCTACAGCTGTTGCAAAGTGCAGCAGCATGGGCAGTTCCTGGGTTCTCAAGAATGGCCCATGTAACACCACTGCTCCACGAGCTGCATTGGTTGCCGGTCTGCTTCTGGGTACATTTTAAGGTGTTGGTCATCATTTTTAAAGCCCTTCATGGCATAGGTTCAGTTTACTTGAGGGATTGTCTAATTCCATTGGGATTGGGATTGGGCTGACCTACCTGTGCTGGTAAAAGACGCATGCTGCCAGCCCCATCAGCTCAATTATTCCAGCTGGTGGGATCCAGAAGGGACTTCTCTGCCTTTGCTCCTGCCCTGTGGAAAATCTTGCCCCTCAGTGTGAGATCAGCCCTGACCCTCCTAATTTTTCTGGAAGAGACTAAAAACCTGGTTCTGCCAATTAGCTTGGTGCTCTAATGGGGGAGTATCACAGTGGAGGTGACTGACCAATTAGCAACGGATCCCACCTCTCTCCCATACTACTTCCCTCTCCCATCTTTTAATTGGACCATGAATTTCTGGATTTTATACTAACTTATTTATGTTCTTAGTTTCTATAGTTTTTATTTTTTAATGATTGTAAGCCACCCAGAGCTACCTTGGGGTAAGATGGGTGGCCTATACATTTTATAAATAAATAAATAAATAATAGAAAGGGGATTTGTTCACAGGAAATCCATTACAGAGAAAAACAAAGCTTAGCACCTAACTGACTACATCCTACTAGAAAGAGAATCACAGCATGGTATGCAAGGTTGCCTGTGAAGAAAGGCAAATGTAACTGATTTCAGAGCAGCAATTTTGTAAAAAAGGAGGCAGAATAACAGACAAATAAGGTTACTGAATAAATAATTAATGTTCTCTGCACACCCTGGTATTCCCTTATAGTCAGTAGGTCCAGAGATGCTGAGGAATCCATGTCATTGAATTCATATCTCCAAAAGAACGAAGATCAAGTAGAATAACCTTGTAAAAGTCTGATTATACCTCATTATGATTTTTCCATTAGTGCGAAGAGTACGTGGCAGTAACAAACTATACAGATGAATTTATGTAGCTGTCAAGAAACTGCTAAGACGTGACAAAATTTCTCTCTGGAAACAAAATGATGAAAGACTGCAAAGCAAACATTGTAAATGGAGAGTTTTCCATCTTAGTGTCTGCTTTTACTTCATTCTTCATTAGACAGTTGTATTCCATGCTGATTCCATTCACTCGAAGTTCAAGATCTGAAAGCTTTGGAAAGAAAAAAAAAAGCTTTGTGTGTTTATTTGACCTTGCTCCCCAATGAGCCTGAAATATTCCCAAGAGGGAGAATTACCCATCTTCACAGGTTCCGTAAAGCTTCCTTCTGATTCCTTAGAAACTCAGGCCAAGTGTATTTGTCTGCATGCATGTCTGCTCGCGCATTGATATGGTTGTTACTCACATTCACTTTTTTTAAAAAAAAGAAAAAAAAATACTTTTCTCATTCTGCTGGGGGAAAAAAAACAAGCAGAAACACATTTCATAAAGCCGGTATAGCAAAATATCAATCGATCTGAAGTCAGAGTACAGTACCTATAAAATGATTGCAATGAAGAAGTTTGTAGATGTTTCATAAGAATATAAATGTAAATAAATAAATAAATAAATAAATTGCCAGATATGATGGAGATTTTCAAGAGGAGAACTGAGAAGTTAACATTTCCTTTTCTTTCTTTTTTTTTTTTTGCCATGGAAGAGAAGTTGTGCACTCAGAGACTGAAGAATGACTAAACGTAAAATTCTCCTACTGTCAAATTCCTAGGAAGGGTGGGAGACATTTTGCTGCTGTTACCTGCTTTCTCATTTCCTTCAGCTATCCAACTTCATGATGTCTTGAAGCCGTTTGACTGTTCTCACAGGGGGTGCCAGGGAAGGATTTGGTGAACCACAAAAAAGCAAACTGGTAAAGGTCAAATAAATCATGAGAATGCAGGATAAAGTTTTGCTTACTTTTTTGGAGGCTATATTTGGAGGGAAATAAGATCTGCTTATGTGAATGCACATCTATTAAATGTCTGGGAACTTTTTGATGGCTCTCAAATAAAAACTTGGAGAGGAAAGAAATACCAGTGTTGGAATGAGCCAGCAAGTATACAGTTTAGCATATTAGGAAAAGGAATTTTGAGAGAGCTTATGCAGGAAATTCCAACCCTTTTGTAGCCATCTCTATCTTCAGGCCTATTCAGTATTATTCATGATTGATTTCTGACATTCCTCGAGGAGCTGATGCCTTCCCATTTTATCATCACAGCAACTGTGGAAGGTAGATCAGACTGGGAGATGGTTCTGGATCTATGGAAATCCAGCAAGCTCCATGGCTGACTGAGGATCTGAAGTCAACATTATCCAGGCTTGCTCTACTTATAACTGGAGGGCTCTCTTCAAAAATCATATGAATCTGTTCATTATCATCCCTAAATATAGACCATACGATAGATTGGGTTTAAATTACAACAAGGCAAATTCCAGTTGAATATTAGCAAAAACTTTCTTACAGCAAAGCAATTTGATATGGGGACTGGTTACCTACTGTAGAGCAGTGATATGCTTCCTATTGCTAGATACATTCAACAGAATGTATCTTTTGGGAGTGGTTTAGTTTGGATTTATCCACTGAGCACATTGATGGACATAGTAGCCTGCACAGGTCTAGTTATCTTTTGGGAGTGGTTTAATTTGGATTTATCCACTGAGCACATTGATGGACATAGTAGCCTGCACAGCTCATGCCATGGTATTTACTGCTTTTCCAAATATGTATATGAAATGGCATAAAGGAAAGGAAGTTGAGAGGCAAAAGTTTGTGTTCCTCTTTAAATCATAAACAATATACTCTAAATTTCTAGGTGCTGTAAAATGATGAAATAAAAGAGATCACTGTCACAGTCTTGAAATCATAGTTGTGCTAAGGTGTTTTTCTTTTGGATTTTAACATTATTCTAATGAAATCTATTAGAAAAGACATTGCTTCTGATCTTTCATTGTGTGAGTATCAGTTTCATCATGTAGTGATATCTCCAGCAAGTTTCTTTGGTTGAATAATCTTTAATTCAATCTGGAAAAAAAATGAAATCATGGAGTTGGAAGGGCCATTGGAGGTCTTCTAGTCCAATCTCCCCACCCAGGATAGGAATCCTCAGAAGTTCCCAAACAGCTGTTCAATCTTTGCTCAGTAATGAAGCACCTACGACTTTGAGAGAGAGGCTGTTCCACTGGTTAATAACCTTTAAGTTAGAAAATTTCCTTCTTATTTAGAGTTTGGATTTTCTTTTGGAAAGCTTCCATTGGTTTGTTCATGTCCTACTCTTGGGAGCTATGGTGAATAAATTCATCTCTTCTTCTCTGTGACAGCCTTTCTGTGTTACAAGAATGCTATCGTGTCTTTCCTTAGCTTTCTCTTATTTATGCTAAATGTCTCCACTTCCTTTAGCAGTTCTTTTTAGCTTTTAAGCCCCCTTCTCTCTTCTTTGCACTCATCAGTTTTTCCACTTCACAGACATCCTTCTTGTATTGCTGTGACCAGAACTAGACATAGTATTCCAGGTGTGGTCAGACTAGCAGAGCACAGAGAGGAACTATCAGTTTCCATGCTGTTCTTCTGTTGACAGCTCACAATTTCATTAATTCTTTTGGCAGCTGAGCATCCTGCTAGCTTATGTTTGATCTGTGGTCTACCAGAACACCCAGAACCTTCTCAGATGTAGTACTGCTGAGCCAGTTACCACCTATCTGATACTCAAGTTTCTGGGTTGTTTTCTTTTTTCTTTTTAAACATAACTCTACATTTCTTGCTGTTGAACTGCTGGCAGGTTTGTTGAATAGGGCCCAATATTTGTCAAGTCAAGTTCCTTTTGAACCTTAGGTCTCCTTTCTGACACCTCAGAAAACCTCTCAGAAAGTCTTCTTTTTGCTTGGTGTCTCAGCAATTGCCAGGGTCTGCAGACCTATTGAATGGTCTCTTTTCCCAGCGGTTCATTCTCACCTCACTCTAATCTTCTACCTCTAGTCTAGCCATTTCTCAAGTTAGCCATTTCTTTCTTGCCTCTCCCAATTTTATCACAGATTTTCAGCATTCAGTTCCTGGAGCTTGAATCTTCTGGTATGCATTCCATTTAGAATTTTTGTCTTCCAACACTCTTCCAGCTGCAGTAGCAACATATAACCTGGGTTAAAGGGATTAGGAAAAGTACAAAAAAGATGCTGAGACTCTAAAAAGGATGAAGAGAAGAGCAACAATGATGATTATGGAGCTGGAGGTTAAAACGTGTGAAGAATGGTTGTAGGAATTGGGTGTGCCTAATCTAGTGAAGAGAAAGACCAGAGTGACCAGCAGTTATCCAATAGTTGAGAGGCTGTCACAGAGAAGAGAGGGAAAACCTATTCTCCAAAGCACCTGTGAGTAGGACAAGAAGTAATGGCTGGACGTTTATCAAGGAGAGATCCAACTTAGAACTGAGGAGAAATTTCCTGACAATGAGAACAATTAACCTGTTGAATGGCTTGCATCCAGATGTTATGGGTGCTCCATCACTGGAGATTTTAAAGAAAATGTTGGACAGCCATTTGTCCAGAATGGCATAGGATCTCCTGCTAGAGTAGGGAGTTGCACTAAAAGACCTCCTTACAATTCTGGTATTCTATATTCTGTATTCTATTCTGTATACTTTGTTCCTAAATTGCCATTTCCCATCATATTATCTTTACAATTTACAGGGGCTTTTAAATGCAATAGAGGAATAGTGGCAAGCGTTCTGGAAACCCTTAATGCTTTTGTTTATTTTACTTTTTTCTAACCATCAACATTGCCTCACATAGCTTACCATCATAGCCACTTCTCAGCATTTTTATTCCTTCTGAGCAGCCAGACAAATGCACATAAATACTTTGAGGGATTGGGAAGGGAGAAGATTTCCTGAGATTAAGACAATGCTTTATTTCTGTTATGGGAAAAATGCATAAAATGCAGAGATGCTAGAATCCTCAAAGAAGAGATGAACAGTAGAAAGCCAGGGATTTGGATTGGGCAGAGGAACTTGTGGGCAAGGGGGAAGAACAATTTAAATCTATTATAGCTTGAGACATCTTCCCCAACCAATTAAATGCCCACACATTTGCTTATAGTGAAATGTCCTCGGTCATATTGTGTGATTTCTTTAGAAGAAAAAACTTTTGAATTCCAGAACTGGTGAGTCTGAAAGGTAGATTTGATGGATTTGAGTGTGTGTGTGTGTGTGTGTGTGTGTGTGTGTGATGAGAGAGGAGTGAATGATTGGTGGCATCTCAGAGGGCATGGCAGGGATGATTTTATGCATCTTGCACTCTTTTTCTGGTTACCTGGAAGCTGCACATGGATCAACTCATAGTGTTTCTTGCATGATCCTTGACTTTCAGAATCAGGAGAAGGGAAAACTATCACAGGCTAATTTCACATTGTTTTATGGAGTAAAAATGCTCTTGGTACACTGCCTTACAAATGTGTACAGCTTTGTATAACTTTGGTTGCATAACAGAAAAAATAAATAGGGATTATGAATGATGGTAGGAGTACTAGTGCATAACAATTTATAATGCTCCCCCAGGATTTTAAACTGTGCAGAATAGTTATTATACATTATATCTGAAATCTTTACTACTGTCCAGTTACGTAGTCCAATGCAGAAATGTTGTGTTCCCTGCAACTTTTCTGGTCCTAGAATAATATATTTCTGGAGCTATACAGAAATTTACAAAAATAAGGAATAAACAATGCAGACAAATTATTAACTGGGAAGAAGAAAAGATAACAAAATATGAAGTTGAAGCTTGGGTTGAGCAAGCTTGGGTTGAGCAAGCAAGAGACAACAAGGAGACAAAATAAGGAAATAAACCTTAGTTAGCTAACAGCTGACAATAAAGAATAGACAAACTCATTAAGCTGAAGTTAATGTGGTATTCTGATTGGGCAAGTTGAATTATTGTTAAAAATAGAAGTAAAAAGAAACAAGCCAACAAAGAAAAATAGAATCATCTGAAAAACCCAGCTGGCTGCTATATCTTCAGACAAATGCTATTCATGTGGCTGTAGGTGTGAAGGAGGGAAAAAGAAAGAGAGAAAGGGTTTCTTTTGATCTAAGAGATGATAATAAATTCACCAAATGCAGCTCTAGTTTTAATGCTGCTAAAATGTTGGCTGTTCCCATTATTATTGGATGCATAGTCAATCAATCTAGTAAGCAAATCAACAAATTTAAAACAATCATTTTTCCCCAAAGGGAGTATAGATAAATTAGACATTGAAAACTTCATCACTGAGTTCTGTAAAATTATGCTTCGTGTAAAAATACAATGCAGAAAGGTTTCTTTTCCTCTCTCCTATTTGGTTTCATCTAGTGAAGGTTGGTAGAACTTTTAAAACATAAAAAGGACTTCTACATAGTGTCCCCGGTTATGCTCTGGAATTGTCCATTACAAAAGACAGCCATGGAAGCAATTGGATGACTTTTAATAAGACCGGATAAATTCATGAAGGGTATGGCTATCCACAGTGGCGGTTATTTTCTATCTCTGATGTCTAAGGGGAAATCTTCAAATGTGTATTTTTAGGAAGCGTGAGGGTGCTATTGCCTGTTTGTGGGCTTCCTACAAACATTTGATGGGAAATAAACGTGGCCCAGGTTGGCTATAATTTGCACACTTCTTATGTTTTACACCTGTTCTGTAAAACCATAGAAGTTTGAACAGGGGTCAGAGGCCTTACAATGTATCAGAGTGAGGAGTCTCACAGGGTCCAAATACTTTGCACTCCCAAGTCTTGTGCATGAGTTTCCATGTGTCACTTGTTCATGGTCCACACAGCTGAAAACGTATTAAATGCCTGAGGGCTGGAGAGACACAAAGAAAAACTATACGCTAGTCAAGATTTCACCTAAATAGAATATGAATGCACTTATGCATTAAAGAGAATGGCTAAAAATCACCATTGGGCCAGTGAAGTTAAATAAATCAGTCCTGAAACTGGAAAGCATCGTATGAGTTTGGAGATGGGTACCACTTACAGCTTGGTTGGTTTGCTACAATCACCTTTATTATGCATGGACATTTTACACAAATAAGGTCCCTGCGATAGGATATTTATTTAGGGAGCAAACCCAATTTGTTTGCCACTGTGTGCTTCAGGATTCTTGGAGGGGACTGCTGATAGCAAGTGCTGGATGTTGTTAATATTGCAGGAATTTAGATGCCAGGAAAAGGGGAAGAACCTTGACTCTCCAACATATGATATCCAGTAGGGAATGAGAGAAGCAACTTGGGATAATTTGGAATGGTGCACAGAAAGCAGAAATAAGCTATCCATACCTGGAAACTGTAGCTTCCTTGTAAAGTAACAAATTTTATTAACAGACATAAGCTTTCATGAAAAGGTGCTACCAGACCCCTCTTTTTTTTTTTTGTCACCAATGACACTACCTGCTGTGTTATCCATATCTGTGATATCTGTTTCCCCGCCCTTCTGTAATTATTCCATTTTTTTCATCCTTGCTCTAGGCTGATTTCTCAATATTGGCTAAAGGAATTTTATTAACATTTTGGAATGGGACAAACTATTGGCCCATTTCTAGGAAGCGGGATTCTGTTACTGACTCTTTGTGGGCTTCCTACAAACTTCCTACAAAACTGTAATGTTCAGATATGTTATGGTTTTTCACCTGCTCTACAATCTGTGCTACAAACAGCTGAAACTGTTGGTCTACCAGGGCACAAGTTCATTGATATCTGCAGCAAGCTAGCATGACATTACAATAATAATACATTCATAATGTAAATGCCTTGATGACATACTTGCTTCCTGACATCTGACACATACACATAACTCCTAACACTGGCAGAATGATGCTAGATTATTCATATATTTTTTTCATTTGTTCCCACAGTCATGATTCACTGAAGCTCTGCAAGGAGAACATTATGCCGCGTTTTTCTCTCTATACGTACTTTTGTGAGATTTTAACATCCCTGTTGAAATCTTACAAGACTGTTGAGTTGCCATTTGAAATCTTGTGAGATGCTCAGCATTTTTCATGTGTGCTTGTTTTATTTTCTCCTTTATATAATCATGGAATCCCACAGTTATAGGATCTCATTAACTGTAGAGGTTCCATGGACCATAATGTCTACGGGTCTTACTGTATATTACTAGCCCGTGGCCTAAATTGAGATCCACAAAAAAATCTTTTAAATGATAATGTCATTCAAAGACATTTAGGAATGAATGTTATAGGAAAATAAAATAAAATAAAGAATTGGAAACCAAAGGAAACTTTCCAACCAGTGTGGGATTTACATGCAAATTAGTAACAACAGGGAAAAAAATCACGAGAACAACCGTCTTAAGCTTCAGACCTTCTGCCCTCCAAGTTTGCCTTCTACTTGGGAGTTGCACAAAATCTGAAGCAGATCTTTCCTCCATATCACATGCCAAGGACTGGATAGGTCCATTAAAGATAAATGTTTCGGTTATTTTGACTGGCTCATACTAAATATCCATTACTGAAAAGCTTCATATCCCATTACAGATTCCCAGAATCATTTTGTCACCCTGCGTCACTGCAAGTTTTTTTTAAATATCAACTGTACTAATAGCTATATAGTCTGTATTTTGGTACACCAGCTGCTAAATGTTAGTGCTGCTTGCATTGCATTCTCATTGTCTTATAACCTTATTAGCTAAGCAACCAGGTTGATGTGGCTGCAGGGAACCCAGCACTGGGAGACCTTTATAACATTCCATAGTGGAAAAACATCTCCAGAATCCCATTCTACTCTCTATGGCTTCTCTCCCCAACAGTGCCACCCCACCCTCGGGACCTGGCTGTATCCCCAGACCACAGCAGGGTTGGCAGCTGCTTGGCAGCTTGAGAGGTGAATCCAATCCGGCATGGCTTTGATAGCCTTCTGTCTACGTCTACATTATTTCTCAAACACATAGCAGAATCCAGAATCTCAGGCTGTTGCAATGCAGTGAAAATGTTGTCCTGTCTGGGAAATGCCGACGTTAAATGGAGACAAGAATTCAATCATTTCAATGTCCAGCAAATAATTCTTTTAAAGAAGATTCTTTCACCATGTTGGGAATGAGATACCCTTCTCTAACCTATTATCTTCCATATGTATTGGATTGGGGAACTTGCAATGTTACACATTGGGAGCACAGGAATTGGAGAAGCTGGTATACATCTCATAAAGTGAGGTGCGCAACATTTTTGGCCAAGAGCTTCCCATAACAGTCCAAAGTGCTAAGTGCTACAATGCTGTGGAACTCTAGTAGTCACTAGCAGCTTGAGAACTATTGCTTTGCAACATGAACATTTACGTTTCATATAGACATATAAATTCAATGATTAACTTAGCTTTAGGCAAGTTCATGCTCCACACAAGTGTGAAATATAAAGCAAGGACATGTCCAGGGTGCATAGCTATGATGCAAACAAATCACTTGGCTATGTGTCCAATACATCATTTAGCCATGTGTTAATTAAGTGGCTTCAAATAACCCACTCTTCTCTAGGCTTTAGGCTGTTACACAGAAAGATACACACACACACACACCAGAGCTAATCAAACAATGGGGACAAGTGAGTCTCTTATGTGTCTCACCCAAGATGTCTGTGAAAAGATTTACACAATTTTAAAAAATAGGAAACTCTCAAACCAAAAAAGTTACAATCTGAGTAGCGAATCATGCTATTCTTGAAGCTGTTTGCCCCTGTCATTAGAGAAACTAATTTGGAAAGAGCAGAAAGTCTGCAGAGTTGCAAGGACTTTACATGATTGCCTTGGAACATGTGATAACTCTTAACTTTAGGTATCCCTTCCTTCCTTCCTCACCCAGTCATAAATGCAAGGATTGGTTGTAAGTCACTTTTTTTAAGTGTCACTGTAACTTCAAATGGTCACTAAATGAATAAGTTGAGAACTACCTGTATACGTTAAGTTGGAGATGTTCGAACTGTAATCCCCGAAAGCAAATTGGCATAGTGGCAGAAATTACAGATTCTGGGGAAAGATAACAGGGAACTGCTACTCCAACACTTTCTGCTCTAGAGAGCCTTCAGAGTGGTAGCTTTTGGATAAGATGGTCCTGCATACAACTTCTTTGGTTAACCCTTGTGTGTTGTACCAAAAAAGACAAGTGTAGACCTTCCACTTGATATAATCCACAAATACAGCTTTTTATTGTTAAACTAAATCTCATATCAAGCAATTTATATGATAGAGTTATCTAAAGTGCTTCAAATATATTTTTAAGGCTATGTCTTCTAAAGCCTTATGGTAAGAATATGGTAAGATACAATATGAAATAGCCATGGTAGCAAGCTTGTAGAGTGTGTTGCATAGTTGCTTTGATTGCATGTAAACCAATTACAAATTTGGCCGATGGTCATTAAAATGATATTCCCCCCGGACTGCCAAATTCATTTTGAACATTGGAAAGCGGTATATTCAGAATATTTTGGTACATGAATGTTTTATAACTGGGTTTGAGTATTAATATTTAAGTTGGAATGTGAATGAATATCTTTGCATGTGGATATCATATCTATTGCTTTACCTCATGTACCAACTTAGCTGATCTTTGACTATAATGTCTGTAGGTCCTGAAATAGGATATCAAGTTCCCAAAAAGCTATGTGTACATGAATTGTGTACAAGAACCAAATCTTCGTATACATTATAAACAGGGAAGTGGACAGCTCCTGGCAGGAAAGACCTAATATAATGCTTTATTTATGATTCAGTGAAGGATCATAATCATGGAGGTAGAGTGCATAAAATGGATGTAAAATGTCCCAAGTTCTCTGATGTAATCTGGTCAAAAGAAGCAGAAGATTTGAAATGCCTCTGCTAGTGAGTCATTATTTTTTAAAATAGAGAACTTTAAGATAAAAGCCTAAATATGTTCACCTGGCATCAAGCAAATTTCTATATTAACTCTGGGCAAAAAAAAATCCATTTTATGGTACCTCAAACTATTCTTAAAACTAGTTTCTCAAAGGAAAAGTCAGTAGTATTTTTCTTAGAAAGGGTTGGGATGAAGCTCCTTAAAGTATACTACTAGGACTCTTTTTAACAGAATAATAGAATTGGAAGGGACCTTGGAGGTCTTCTTGTCCAACCCACTGTTCAAGCAGGAGACTCTATACCATTCCAGACAAGTGGCCATTCTCTCTCTCTTTTTAAAAAGCCTCTGATGATGGAGAACCCACAACGTCTTAAGGCAAGCCACTCCATTGGTTAATTGTTCTCCCTGATAGGAAATTTCTCCTTGGATTAATTTTCATCCATTGTTTCTTGTTTTGCCTTCTGGTGCTTTGGAAAATAGATTGACCCCTCTCTCTTTGTAGGAGCCCCTCAAATATTGGAACACTGCTATCATGTCACCCCTAGTCCTTCTTTTCACTAGACTTTTAGCCTCCAGCCCACAAACATCTTTTTGTCTCTTTAGTCTTCTCAAGCTTACATGCCCACAAGTGGCCAAGTACTGCAATCCTTTGCTGGCATTTTTATCTTGTTTCAGATTTCCAGCTAATAGCATCTGGTCTATCACATTATCCCAGTGGATGTACTAGCCAAACAATAGGAAAGCAAAAGAGCCAAGTCTGCTGTTTCATTTAATGTGTTCACAGGGTGAGAGGGATAAGAAGAAGAGAGGACGGGTGATCAGAAAGTAGTGAAAATAAACGCTGCCCACTTTACTGGGAGAAAGATACAATCCCAACAATATTTGATTGGGAACTTAAACTTGAAGAATATGCAGCAATGGCAAAGCTAACATTCACAGACGTTTAACCAGATTTAAGCAAGAATGGTCCCCATTCATAAAATACACCATGCAGCATTGGCATGTATTATCACTAGATCAGCAGATGTATAAAAAGATGGAAATTAGAATGCTGACATCCTAAATTGTGTTCAATATTGATAGACTACTTCTTTGATGCTTTATATCCAATAGTCTGTTATACAGTGAGAATCTTCAATTAATACCATATAAATATCATTGTATTAAACAACATAATACACTAAGGTTTACAAAAACATAATAAGGGGGGAATCAAGCATCCACCATTCTTATTTGGCATTCAGAGTGGAAAGTTTCTTATGTATGTCCCCAGTAAACTTGGAATCCAACAGAGAGCATAGCATCAACTTTGTGTGTTTGGCTGAGAATTGCTCAGAATAGATTATTATGGGGTTCTTTTTTTTATAACTATGTAAGTACTCCCTTTTCCATTCCCAACTGGTACAGTTTTCATACAAGGGATGATAGAAACCATCAAATCTGTTGTTATTTTTTAAACAATAGCATCTAAATCCCATTCCCAACCTTGAAACATATAATAAACAGATTCGGATCATGAAAAAAAAGTCTATAGAGACAATTTGGACATATCCTTCACCTTCCTGTTGCCTTTTAAATAGTTCTTGCTCAAAGGATTTATACTAAGAGGAAGTGGTGATATTTGGGAGCCCAATTCTGGGAGCCCAAAGGAACAAACAAATGGTTTAGTGTAATAGTTAAGGCACCAGACTAGAATCTAAGAGTCTAAATTCTAGTCCTCACCTTTGGCATGAAGCCTGCTGGATAATCTTGGGCCAGGCACTTTATTTCAATCTTAAGAAGGAGGTAATGGCAAGCCATTTCTGAAAAACTTTGCCAAAAATCCCACAGGGCCTTGTCCAGGAAGTTTCTGGGAATTGGACAATGGAATGGGGGAAAAGTCAAGTACAAATAAAAGATGTCGTTCTTTTATTATAGTCCTCAGTGGAGCTATGTCTACATGGAGGGAAGCTTTCAATGGGGTACCTCAAGGTTCTGTCTTAGGCCTGGTGCTCTTTAACATCTTCATAAATGATCTGGGTGAAGGGATAGAAAGAGAACTCATCAAATTTGCAGACTATACCAAGCTGGGGGAAATTGCCAACACTTTGAAAGGTAGAATCAAAATTCAGAAGGATCTTGACAGACTTCAGCATTGGGCCCTATCCAACAAGATGCAGTCCAGTGTTGAGAAAAGTAAGGTCCTGCACTTAGGCAGAAAAAAAACAAAGGCATATTACAAAATAAGTGGTACCTGGATCAACAGTAGTAACCATGAGAGGGATCTAAGTGTTTTGGGAGAACACCACTTAAGTATGAATCAGCAGTGTGCTGAAGCTGCCAAAAATGCTAACACAGTTCTAAACTGCATCAACAGAGGGATAGCATCAAGAACATGGGAATTGATCTGTAATGTTCTGGTGAGACCATACTTGGAATACTGCATCCAGTTCTGGTCACCATGATTGAAAAAAGATGCTGAGGCCCTAGAGAGAGTGTAGAGAAGAGCAATAAAGATGATAAGGGGTCTTGAGGCTAAATCATATGCTGAATGGCTAAGGGAACTCAGTGAAGAGAAGGCTTAGGGGAAATATGATAGTAGTCTTCTGATATTTGAAGTTCTGTCACAGCGAACAGGCATTTATTTATTCTCCATAGTACTTGAGGGCAGGACAAGAAACAATGGGTAGAAGCTCATCAGAGGGCAATTCAACCTGGAAATAAGGAGGACTTTCCTGATAGCAAGAATTGATCAGTGGAACAGTCTTCCTCCTGGAGTTGTGAGTGCTTCATTGCTGGAGGTTTTCAGGAAAAGATTGAGATGGTGTAAGAATTCCAGCCTTAGGCAGTGGGTTGGACTAGAAGACCTCCAAGGTCTCTTCCAGCCCTATGATACTACGACTCTATGGTTTTGAAAAATATTTGTAAATCAACTTTTTCTTGTAAAAATCTCAGGGATCTTTCCAAGAGGAAGTTTCTACAAAACGTAGTGGCAATAAATGGATGAGTGGAGCAGGTTAACATATATAATAAACAGAAATGATAACTGAAACATGATGACCACATTGTGCATGACAAGGTTCTTCAATATCATGGCCTCTATTACCTTGTAATTGTGAATGGTTTGCACATCACAAGTTGAGTGGAAATGGCAACTCCTGGTTACAGGATGTAATATGATGTTGGATGTTTTCTTTTTTCAGGAATTCCCACTGACTGTTCAGAAAGCAACCAACACAATAAATAAGGTGTGTAGCAAACAAGACTTTTTGTTAGGTGTGATGTTCTGAGGTAAAGTGTCAGTTTCCAAAGAAGGAGGAAACACATTCCCAGGAGAGGGGAGGGCAAGACAAGAGACAGCACAGTCTAGAACTGGATCATGGGAAAAGGAAGAGATTTACTGTAGAATATCCATTCCCTAGCCTAGAATCTCCCAGACTAGGTCTGTTAAGGTGAGAGTAATAAGGGTTTAGTCTGGCAAAATTCTGTCCATTAGATCTAAGCAAATAAAGAATTGAACTTTAGCTGGATTTTTCTATGTCATTCTTGGGCTGGTCCTGAGATGAGTCTTCATTTCAGAGATCTGCTTTCAGGCCCAGTAGTGTCTTATGTCAGGCTTGGAGTCTAAAGTATTTGTTTCTTGTTCTAGTGCCATTGGATCTCTAGAGCTTTCCCCTATTCTGTTGTAATGAACAAGGGCAGAAGAAAACAGACTGCTCCATGAGCTTGAGAGAGATTGATCACCATTCACATCACACAACTGATCAGTGCCAGGACAGACTGAAGAGAAATTAAGTAAGGATTTCTCAAGCCAAATTACATTTGTAAACCAAAGTAAAGAGTGGGAGAGATCAGTTAACTCCTGTTCCAAGCACTGCCTTATTAGACAGGCACACATAGGAAAGCAGGAAAAAAAAATAGCTCACAGAAGAATTTGCAAGGACAAATCTTCGCTTCTTCCTACATCACAAACAGTTAGAATACTGGTGTTATGGGCCAGGGGAGAGAGAGTTTTGCACTCATTGAAAGTGCCTTTCATGGTAAAAGATGGGCATCTACATTTAAATAGTGCAACACATCCAGACCATACAGCCATACACCTCTCCAACCTGATATTATTCAGCTCTGGGGCACTTACAACCTTCAACATTCATAACAATCATAGGAATTACAGGAATCCAGTGAAGTCCACAACTATCATACTTGGGCTGCAAAACTTTCAACAGGCATTGAATGGCAGCAAAGAGACACAAATAATAAACTCTGCTGCTACCCGTTGGTCATCCTGATTCTTGCAGCTCACTTGCAGTAACTCTAATGCAATCTGGTTGGAAGGGAATAGCTTGGAGAAGAGTGTGGAAAATGATGCTCAGGCTATTTCTCTGTCTGGCAATCAGTCTTGAGAATCTGAGAATTAGAAATGACTTGAGGTTCCATACAGCTGAAACAATTGTTTCCAGGAATTTAGGCCAATCTTAGCCTCCTGTAACACATTATTTATGTAAGGGGGTGGTGGGTAGAAAATGATGTGGAATTGCATCTGCAGCTTTGCTTAAGACAATATGTCACTTTTTCCAGTAATAGACTCAGTGTCCATAAATTTGCACTGATACCTGAGGTGGGGAAATGGACTTGAGTAGATGTCACCATATGAAGACTTCTTGGATCCCTGAGCAAACTATGGAGAAGAGTATGACATATTTAAATGACTTTTTCTATGAAATGGGTGCTCTGATTCAAACACTTTACCTGACAAAGCAAAAATTGAAATAAAAACAAAGCAAATATTTAACTTCATATAATAGCTGCTGAACTCCTGCCTGGTAAGACACTGCCTTCCTTTGGCTTAAAAGTCTTTCAATTCTTCCATCACGTAACAGGTTAACTAGAAAGAATAGAGATTGGACTCAAATAAGATGAGAAAGGCCTAATTTTAAATATCTACGATACCCGAGATTGTCAGTTTGGTTTTCCATTAATTTTACAGTTATCTCATCTGAAATGCATCCTGCCCTATTTTTCTGCATCAGTTTGCAATTTTAAGCTGTCTTATAAATTTTCTTGATGTAGAATCATTATTTATAATCATTTTTTTTTTCTGTGTGTGCAGCTTTTAACTGTATGGAACTCCCGTCCCCTCTCCTTCCTCCTGATAATTTCCTTGCAAAGTTCCAAGAAATGCAAGCATTGCCTTCCAATTTTTCATTCTTTTTTTCATTAATTGTTTCCTTTTAGCACAATTGGGCTCCTTTGAAGAATCCAGCTGTTAATTTAATAAGGGATTTCCATGAACTCCTTTCCCCATTTTAAAATTGTTGCCAATCTCTGTAATTCTCTCCTTTCCGGCATGATTATGAAAGGGGGTAGAGTGGACATCATTAGAATTGAGGTAGGATAAGGCACCTCCACCCCTTTTCTGTGGTAAACTTCAGCACAGAAATCTACACTGTTGGGTTTTTGTTTATCACAGAGGGGATCAAGATGACCCAAAGCCCCCCCTCCCTCGGGATTGCATTTTAGCCCTGTTCCCCTTCATTAAAGTAAATATGATTACAGTTCAGATATTGTTTTTGTTTTTTTCTCAAAAATACATGCAGGGAAAGCCACACAATGAGATAATTCCCACATTCATCAAGTCCTCAAGTCCAAGAGGCATCACCATTCTTACTACTGATGAACCCCCT
>JANHFL010001809.1:545067-567835 GCA_032468155.1 Oxyrhabdium leporinum
GATAGATAGATAGATAGATAGATAGATAGATAGATAGATAGATAGATAGATAGATAGATAGATAGATAGATAGTGTATGTGTGTGTATGTGTGTGTGTGTGTTATGGAACACATTAAAGTTGTAAAATCTCTATGTTTATGCAGAGATATCCACAGAGGGAGGAGAGCATCAAAAAAGCCAAAATGGCAACTATATATGTGCAATTCAAGCCGCTCCTCCTTTTTACAAGCATCACCTCTTCAATTGCACATGGGTGAGCACTATCTTGACTCCCTTGACAGATGCCCCACATCTGTATGAATGCTGTGCGAGCTATTTCTAGACGGTTAGCACCTAAAATCAAATGTTGTGTTTGTGCAAGCAAATGAATTTTGAACTTTGAAAAATTGAACTGTTACTAGTTACAGCACAGTCAGCAGAAGGAAAAAGCGTGATCAGTTAATAAAAAGAAAGGGAGCAAAAAAAACCCAATTTAGTTTCACTATGTGCTTGTTCTATTAAACTAATAGGAAAGTCACAAGAGCCGCAACCTCATTAATTTTTACTGTTTCTGAAGGCCTATTAGTTCCCCCACCCCACCCAATTCTGCATGTTGGGAATGTTCCCTACTCATGTAGAGGTTCCAGCAGCTCTTACACAAATCTGAACCTACAGTGAGCAAATGGGGCAGTTTGATTACTACTAATGTTTGCATTGATACACAGCAGGACGAACCATTTGCACAACACTAATTTATTATTTCCCCCCAAAAAAATCCAAGCAAGCAAGCAAACGAAATAGTTTAGGTACACTTCTGGATTTGTTTTAGACAGTTCACTTGCAATAATATTCTGCCCAATCAATGTGGGCACGTATGCCATTTCTTTTAAAACAAAGGCAACATCAGGGGTATACCTAGGATACAAAAGGAACATCAGCAGAATAGCACTTAGCAATAGCACTTAGACTTATATACCGCTTCATAGTGCTTTACAGCTTCTCTAAGCAGTTTACAGAGTCAGCATGTTGCCCCCAACAATCTGGGTCCTCATTTTACCAACCTCGGAAGGATGGAAAGCTGAGTCAGCCTTGAGCTGGTCAGGATTGAACCCTTGGCAGTGAGCAGTGAGTTAGCTTGCAATACCACGAGGATGTGCGAAGCTGCTCAATCCATCTATAAGACATAATATAACTACAGAGCATATTGCATACTGAAAAACAGAAATGTGTGCATGATTTATTTTCTAGGCAAGGTTGTGCGGTATATAAATTTAATAAATAAATAAACAAACGTGTATTTAGCTATTTTAAAAGCTAATGCCTTTTATATTGAAAATGTTCCTGTTGTAAAATGGCAATGGCCTCTCATTCATTTCATGGGAATTTCATGGCAATGAAAAGCTGGTAAAAACAGAAATACACAAAGGCCCTGCTAGAATGAGAATGATGAAGTGAAGTGTGTGTCTTTGGTTATATATGTTTATATATGCATTTATCACACACAGACATATGCATACAGATACGGTTAGAAAAATAAAACAGCAGAAGCAACCATTTCAGGAAAGCCGTAATATTTAGAGGAACAGATTAAATCTTAATAAAGGCAACTGCTGTGACATATTGAAATATGCCAGCAAATTCAACCGTATTTAAGTACATATAGCAGGTGTAAAAGCAGGTGTCAGAAAACTCTCCTATCACCAGGTGCTTACAATGATTTCAAATGGCGAGAAAGTTGGAAAAAGGCCTTGGATTATAACAGCAAACAGAAATTGGACAGGGTTGTAGAGTATACAGATTTAAGCTAAGGAGTCTAATGTGGCTGCAAAAAATGCAATTTTAGGCTGCATCAAGAAAATGTAGTTTTCAAACCATGGAAAGTAATCGCTCATCTTTGGTCAGACCTTACTCGCTTTGAATATGTACCCAATTCTGGACACTGTACTTTAAAATGACTTTTGTCCGACTGAGAAGTATTTTGGACAGTGAATGTCAGGGGCCTGGAAACTCTGTTTTATGAAGAGAGATTGTGGGTAGGAGATATTTTTAGTCTTGAGAGAGAAAAAATGACCGAGCAGGAATAGGATAACACCAAATACCTCAAGGAGAGCTCAGAAGATAATAACCCGTTTACTCTCAACCTATAATGCAGGAATTAGAATAATGAGGTTAAGTTATAGGAAACCAGATGGTGGTTGGAAGCTGGGAGAAACTTCCTACTAGCAGTAAGAGAATTCAGCAGTAAACAATTATCTAGAAAAGTGAATAAATGAAAAAAAAAAGGTGATAGCCATCTGTCCCAGGCTTTAATAAACATTTTTTTTGCAACAAACAGGTGTTGGAGGGGATGGCCTAGGTATTTCAAACTATGATTCTACCAGTCCAGGGATTTATTTATTTATTATTAAAATTTATATAGCCATCATCTTGCCTTTATGTGGCTTACAAACAATTAAAACAAATATGTATTTAAAACACACTAATAAAAAAGAGCGATTATATATCCACATATACACACAGACAGATAGATATAGATTAGCTAGCTAGATGTAGATGCAGATGCAGATGCAGATATAGATATGCTATTGATATAGATATAGACATAGATATACATATATCTCATGAAATATAAAAATCATAAAATTCATAGCTGAGGTAATCACATCGAGCAATAACTCTAACACAGCTATTGTGCTGACTCTACCTCATTCACCTCATTCACCCATTGGCAAAACATATTGTTAGGGCTCTTCGAAAGGCCAGTAGAAATATTTTCTTCCCCTTAATTACTTTTTTTTGGCATATTACTTCTTATTCCTGATTTGATCAGAGCAAATAATTTGAAGACCTTCGTGCACTCTGAACTTGGTTATTTGTTTGAAGATGTTTCTTTACCCAACTAGATGATGGCACCTTGACAGATAATAAACATCATTGATGGTGTTATCTAGTACGGTAATGAAATGTCTGCAAACCAAGCTCAGAGAGCACCAAGGATTCTTCAGTTCAATCCTGAAATACAAATATTATCTTCTATTGCAAATAACGTATCTTGAGAGATGTCTGAATGTATATTTATACACAAAACATGTCTATATTATTTGACCAATTCCACTGTCAGAGTTAGCTAGCTGGCTTTCAGGCCTAAAGCAGGGCTAGAAATCAGAGTCTCCTTGTATCTAACCTGGTGCCTTAACTACTACACCAAAGTTTACTCTCATTCTATTAAATTCTATTATGGTATTAATTGTTTTTATTGATTTATGTTAAATTATCTCACTCTATTAAATTCTATTAAAGCCACTTTTCATCTTTTCAGCAAGTAGTAAAGGTATCCCATTGCTAATTAATATTTCATTTGAAATGATAAAAATGAGGCTGTGGGACTCATTTTACATTACGACCTTTTAAGTCACAGTAATTTTGCTAAGTACGTTGACAAGATGGAGTTGTTTGTTAATGCATTCTGGTCCAGTGCATTCCAGTGGCTGTGAGACTGAAAGTGAAGCATCAATTGTTTTTTGGGCCTGAGTGTATTTCTTCCATTTTTCCTAAAGATAAGCTGGAAGTCATTTTTGCTGCATGAAAAATCCTTGAAGAGAATTTGGAAGTTTCAGCTGGTGCAGAATGCAGATGTGCAGATGTACAGGCAGTTCTTGGAAGCCCAAAGGTGGTCTCTATTACACCTCTGTTCCACATGTTGCACTGACTGACAGTTTGCTTCTGGATCCAACTCAAGGTGTTGGTTATCACATCTTGAAACTCCTTCATGGCATGAATCCAGGCTATCTGAGGAACTGGCTTATCCCAATGGGACTAACCTGCCGTGCTGGCAGAAGGGGCATGCTGTGGACCCCATCAGTCAAGAAATTTTGACTGGCCGGGATCCAGAAGGAGAGCCTTTTCTTCTGTTTTCAGAAATAATCTCCAATCCAGAAACCTATGCAGATTCTCTATTTAAATGTCTGCTCTTGTACACTCCGAAGAGTTTAATTAAGGAATTAATTGAATTTACATCTCATGTATGTAACTCTGGGCATGTATTATTATAAAAGAACAATATAGTACAATTAAAAATGTAAAATAATTCAAAATAGTTTCAAGCACAGATAGAAATAAGACTCTGGGATTGTGGACCAGCATACCACAGTTTAGACACCTCTTGGGTTTGCTATTTCTCTGGGATCCCATAAACTTGTTGAAAGAACCAGGTTTTGAGACACTACCTGAATACAAGTAAGGTTGGAGTTTATTCTTTGTCAAGCTACCATTTTGTGATTCTTATGCAATCTTTGTTTTCACTCTCAATGCGAACAAAAAGATAACTCTGATCTGAAGAGCCCTGATATTTGCCATAATAAATTCATCTACAACTTCTGCTTCATTGTAGTCTAAAACATTTAGTTAATTATGCAATTACTAAAAGCTCAGCTTTTCACCAAGATTATTAATCATTGTACAGGGGAAATTTTATTTGTTTGTTCTTATTTGTTTAGTAAATTTATATGCCGCCCATCTCACTGTCTGAGGGGACTGAATTTCACAAAGTCCACAAACCAGGAGAATGCATGACTGTTCATGCTACAGAGCTGGGCTACCTCTCCCAGCACAGCAAATGTGAGTAGTTCTTAGGAAAGATGCTGAGATACCATCTAGCTGGTGGGGTTTGGCAAAGCCAGAGTTGCAATGATTCAAGAAATGGCTCCACCCAGTCAAATTACATGATTGCAAATCACAACTATCAAGGAGGCAATGACTAATATAAATGCCATTTACTGTATTTCAAGCAGATTAAAAATTCTGGGCCAAACAATCAAGAGAACATAGGAAATACTTTCATTCATCACAGATTCTGCAGATGGATCCAATCTATGCTTACGGTGCAGACAGTTGCATCCATGCATTGGATGAATATCTAAGGATGTGAAATGTAGGTTTCATAAACCCCCCCACCCCCACCCCAGACATTTGAGTGAGATTGCTGTGTCAATTTATCAGAATGAAGCCAAACAATTGTTCCAAGGGGTCACATAATTTAATTTCATGGAATGCAGTTGTTCACAGGGTGATGAAGGCCAACATCTCTGTCATCTTTAGAATGCCAGTGGCAAAATATCTTAGGATGATAGTGTCAGACTGTACAAGTGTTCATGCAGGACTTCATTTATTAGCTGCATGAACATGGAAGGTGTTCATTGCAGTCCAAATGGTAACACTTGGAACTGTAATAATGCCAGGGAGTAGTTGAAAGCCATTTTCCACTCATCCCTCTCCTTAAACCTGACTTGGTGCTATGCTTCACGTAAGTCCATTTTCGTAAAGATTTCCCGCGTGGCTAAGTGGGCTAGCATGTCCTTCATGCTGTAGTAAACTAATATTGCTCTGCAATATTCTGCCAGCATTGAAATCTAATGGCAGCATGAGCACAGATTATAAGTGCATTCTAAACAAGACACCAAGGATTCATACTCAGTCTATAGCGAGTCAGTTGCTTGGTGTTCTTGCTAGGTATTTTTTGGTATTTGCAAAAGCCCAAGAGTGCCAACAATTAGCTATTGATGTTGCTATAACAGATTTCAAAACAATTGTCACCCAGTATAAGGTCTTATGAGCTAAACATTTCCACTCTGGAACTTCAATGACTCTTGGAACATTGCTGGAGTCTCTATTTTTTAGAAGCAGAGATGTCACACCATATTTTGATTATGTTGTGATTATGACATCAATGGAACCTGTACCTGAATTCAGGATCTTCTGGATTATTTTGACAAATCTAACATCTATGTGAAAAGAGATGTGTGCAGTTAGAAGTTACAATGTTTTGAAGCTACCATACTGATATTTCAGTTGTTCATTCAAACAAGGGAAACAATCCATTATTCATTCTTCCCTAAACAAAACAGAGGGTTAAAATGGTCATGAAAAAGGTCATTTCCCCTGTTCAGTCATGTCTGACTCTAGGAAGCAGTGCTCATCTCCGTTTCCTAACTGAGGAATTAAATAAACAGCATTATCCAAAGATGTTTCTGTGACCATGTGGCTGTCATGACTATATGCTGAGGCTCACAGAATGCTCTTCCCTTTTTCACTGAAGTGGTACTCATTGATCTATGCATTTGCATATTTTCAAGCTACTAGGTTGGCAGGAGCTAGGGCAAGTAATGGGAGTTCACCCCATCATGCAGCACTTGGGTCTCAAACTGTTAACTTTCTGGATGACAGCTCAGTGACCTAACTGCTAGATCACTGCAAACCCCCCTCCCCGCTTATTCTAATTGTCATAGAGCTTCTGAATTTTATGGTGTTTTCCTTCCATAAAAGGCAATTATGGACGAGCAACTTCAAAACAAAGTAGATCCATGGCAAATAACTCATCAGCACAAAGATGATTGCCAGAATATCAGTAAAATATTATTTCAGATTGTCTGATTGAATGTTACAAAGAAAAGAAACCACTACTCCACTGATTCTTATTGGTATTACACCTGTGCTTCACAGACTACCTGATAGTACGTAGATTCCTATTATTTATTCTAGGATAGTTCTTCAGGTGAACTATCAGATTCTTCAGGCAACAATCCTATTTTATAATAGGATTCAAGGCATTTTACAACCTTCTCTATAGTAATGTCTTTGTAATTCATTCTGAGCACAAATCTCTTTAAAGGAGAACATTTGTAGCTCAGGGTTGAAATGAGCGGTCCTTGGTGCTCTCTGAGGTTGCTTGTTTTCTTGCAGATGTTTCATTACCCTCACTAGGTAACATCTAGCACCGATGATGTTACCTAGTTAGGTTAACAAAATGTCTCTTTGGGATATCTTCTCTAACAGCAAGTCTACTTTCTTACAGTGTCATTTTGTATGCAGCCCTGGATTCTTTGGTTTACTGTTTATGATTATACATTTGTTGATAAGCCAGGAAGAACAACAGCTATCACTGGGTAGTCCGTCAGGTCAAACTCTAGATTTCAGTGTGCTGTTGGAATCTTTGATCTTGGAGGCTCTACAGAAAGCAATTTTTCAAGATAATCAATTGCAAGGCTGACCAAGTTCTCAATCTAGCTGGGTTTTAAAATGAGCATGGAAGAGTTGGCCAGCTAAGGAGTTGCCAGAAGAATGTAAGCTATTTGAAAACCATCAACATGAGCCAGTTGCCCATAAAGAATACCTTCAATGGAGAAATCATGTTGTTATTCCAGAAGTGGGGTTATGAAACCGTTTTAGTACATTCTTAAATTGAACCTGAAACCTTTGGCTAGAAGTTGTGTCTAGTAGTCTGGAATTGATTTGGACACTCCACCAACGGTACACGCCAAGCTACTTAATGTCATCTACTTTCCTCTTGGAAGTGACCAAGAAGTCTTGATTTATAATTCATATTGACTCTGTGAGACTATTTCAAGGAAGGAATCATTCTAATTGTGATGGACTCTTACACTAAATCAGTGTAGGTGGCTTTAGAACTCTCTCAAACATCTCCTGTAATGATCATAGCACTACAGTATTGAATTGCCATCTTCTCAGACTTGTCAGATCTGCACTCATGACATGTGAATTAATGTAATATGTAGTCAGAATGTTTGAGCTGCGACAGTTCTATTTCTTCATCCCCAGGGACTTGGCAAAGCCAAAGTAATGATACAAGTAATCAAGGACGCCCTGAAGTGAATTGTTGTGGAAGCCAATATATCTTGCTAAGCTTCTCCTCACATACAAACTATTCTATACAATAAAAAACAGTTATTGTAGCATATTACTCTTTCCCCAGACCACTTACCCACCGATGGGCCTCCCCTTCCCTCCTGTCCTTTGCCCTTTCATTATTATGTTGAATAAATGGCTTTGTTTCCATTGGAAATCTTGAAAAAAAAATGATTTGGATAAGGTATGGGCATAATGTGGCATAACCAAATGCCAGCTCAGATCTTCATGGACTAAGAAAACACTGCACTCCACTTACCCTCAGCAATTTCTATAGAAGAAACAGGTAGCTTTTCTTTAGGAATATTGTATTTGGGAACTGGTATAAAGCAGTAGAGTACGGAGTGTTCCTGTTTGTTATTGTAAACGGTTACTCATGTGCTTGCTAGGATATTTCATTCCTTTTCTCATTTGGTTTGGTTTTCCCCTCTCAATAATCTTCCAGCCTGGGATAAACTTGGTTCTCTTGTGGCTGTTTTCGAAATCTTTTCCCTTGGGATTTCAGCTCCCAAATCAATCTTGCCCATCAAGCCTCTGGTCCTCCCCTTCCTTGTGTGTGGATGGCTTTATTTAGAGCAAAACTTCAGAAAGCAAGGGGATGAAGTCTGCACCAATAACTTATTGGCTTTTGGTGCTGGGTCTCTGTGACATTCATATGTACCAGCCAGTTTACTGGCGTGCAGTTTGTGAATCACACAGCAATCACTAGCCACAAACTGTAACCAACGGAAGAATGTTCTGCAGAAGCGTGCAATACTGCCTTCCCAAAATTACAAGCTATCCAGTTCTCTTACACGTAAATAAACAGGAACTTTGTTCTGTCAAAGCCCCTCTTCTTTCCAAGGGCTTGTTAAGCCACGAATTGGCTGCCCATCCTATCATCTTCAAGATCATCCTGTGCCCTGGAACATTGGGGATAGATGCGCTAAAGTTTCACTTTGCAATGAGTGTGTTTACAAAAACATATTTAAAAAATGTGTCATCCTGTTCACCAACATCTTTAAAGTGGACTTGGGATCTCACTGTGGCAGCTAGAGAGCTCCAGCCCCAAGACTTTTAAAGCTTCTCAGAAATGAGATTTTGAAATTTTGTGGCAAGGTGAATGGAAACCAGTAAAGGTAATTATGATTAGCTAGTGGTTTACCATGGAAGTTAAGAATAAAAATACACTTAAAAAAAATCCCCCATGTATTACTTCTTTTCTTTCTTTTTCCTTTTTTTTTTTTTGCTAGTAAGCCCTTTTGACTTAGGATTGATGTTGGCATTAGGAGACCATTGTGTGGTTAGCAATAAGTGGAATGAATCTTGTGGACTAGACAAGCTGGCATGAAGGAGAAGATAGCCTACATTGGAGCAGAGGAGAGCTAGAGTCCAGTATATCCAGGCAGCTGTGCCTAGAGGAAAGTTTTGTTAAAGAAGAGATGTGGCCAATTTGGGAGAACCATAAAATTTGGGAGAACCATAAAATCCTGAAGGTCTCTAACTCCAACCCTATAATTGGATATATGGCTTTTTGGATATATGGCTCTCCAGTTTCTGTTTGAAGCCCTTTAGTGAAAAGGAACATCTTCCTCCAAGAAGCAGATTACTCCACTAGAACATTTATTATTTCTTATTATAAAGAAATTTATCTTAGTGCTTAACTTAAATCTACTTCTCTAAATCTAATTTTGATCCAATGGTTCTGGTCCTGACCTCAGGGGTGGTAAAGAATATGTCTACTCCTTTTTCTATGTAACAATCCTTTTGATATGGAAAGATTGCTATCATATCTCTTCCCAGACTAAACACACCTACTTCATTTAACTGTTCCAGTCCACCCAATATTTGGTAACCCTCCTTAAAATTTGGTCTCCTTTTTAGACCAGAAGTGGATATATTTTTCCAAGGGTATGTGTGTGTCTGACCTGAAACAAATTACAGTCTGACAATAACTTCCTTGGATTTAAACCTGGAATTTTTGTATTGCATCCCAAAAGTAATATTTGCCTTTTTAGCAACTGCATCATATTAACTATGATAAAATTGTGAATTAATTTATTCTTATCATGCCTTTATTGCTTTATAAGTAACTCAAGGTTGTGAACATGCATAACATTCCTGCCTCCTTTTCTTTTTCCCCAACACAATAACTTTGTAGATGGGCTGTGCTCTGTGTGCTCTGTGTGCTCTGTGTGCTCTGTGTGTGTGTGTGTGTGTGTGTGTGTGTGTGTGTGAGAGAGAGAGAGAGAGAGAGAGAGAGAGAGAGAGAGAGAGAGAGAGAGAGAGAGAGAGAGAGAGAGAGAGAGAGAGACTGGCCCAAAGTCACCGGGCTGGCTGAATGTGCATTCAGAAATAATATTATAATGCTATTTAATACTGGCATTACAATGTGATGCTAATTTATACTTCCCCCTTTCCCCCAAAATTCACCTACAGCCATTTTTATGAGTGGTGATGATGGTATCTCTTCCTGAAAGGAACTGGAAACAGTCACTGGTTCTTTTTCCACCACCAGAAAAGGCTCCTTAATTTCTGAAGAGTAAGCAGGCAACCTTAGTTGAGAGATGGGCTTCTAGCTAAACCAGTTCCTTTCTATAAATGTTGTTGACAAACTGGAGGGAGTTCTGACAAAAGGAACCAAGGACTTGTGTTTATGGATGGAAGAAGAAGATTGATTTATGACTAGAGACCACATTTGGCTCAGTAGAGGCTAAGGCAGCAGGAGAGCTTTGGAAATCGTCCAGAAAAGTGACAGCAGGAATTTCCACAAAGTGGGAGGAATTCTCACTATCTGAATTTTTTCCCAAAATTGAATATAGTTTGAATGAACATATATCTATCATAATTAACTAATACAAACAGACGCAGTTACATCCATCTGAAAGCCAACGCAGCTGGTTCAACTGTAGGTTTTCAAAAGATGATGAAGTCACAGCAGATGGCAATACCTGGCTGACCCTGACTGATCCTGAGAAAGCTGAAAAGTGTTGGACTTAGTTAAAACTTAGATGCAAGAGGAGGACACTGAGAAGCCCTAGGGCTAGGAGGTAGAAATCATATGCCAGGAGAAGCAGGAAAACTCTTGTTGTTTCCAAGAAAACTATATGGACATGTCCACAGGTGTGGAATTTGATTTGAAGGCATGAATACCAATAACAACAGCAGTCTTAATAGTACATTCTTGTCAGTATAAGCATATTGATTCAATTGTACCTATGACTATGAGTACATTTATATAACATGGTCAGGGCAAAATTTTGCTTATTTTCAAACATGCCAAACATTCTTCCTCATCAAGTGTTACAAATGAAAATGATCAATGATTTGCTCTTAAAAAAAATACTAAAGGATTTTGCAATCCTTTGAACAATGACAGAAACAGAAGAAGAAATAGAAAAAAAATATGATAAAAGAAAAAGTGAAGAATAACAAAAAAGCAAGAAAAAGAAAGATGATAAAGAAGCAGCTTCCAATCTTTGCTGCAGTTGCAAACATAACAATGACTCTTTCTATCCTCCCAGATTGCCATAATTTCTTTCTTCCCATAAACAAACATTTTTAATCAATAAATGTCCACATTAGCAATTTGTTTTTTCGAAAGGTCTATAAAGGGTTTCCAGTTTTTATCAAAGTAATTGTAGTTCCTTTCTTGATCAAACAAATCAACTGAACCATTTCTACACAAACTCAGCCATCTTCACAATCTATTGTTCCATTTTTGGTAATGATCAGCATCTTATTTTAAGTCTGGCATCTCATGCAGACTGGATGCAATGTTTCTTCTTCTGCTGAAAAAAGTCAAAAACGAAGCCAATGGTTGGCAAAATTGTTTATAGATTCTCTCTGTTGCTTTTTCTAATATAAAATAAATGTTTGTGCTGGGCCATAAAATATCTTTAAACCAAACACAGAGAGTAGTTTGTAGCCATGCTTCTCGAAAAGAGACATACCAGAGGCATGTTGCTAGACTTCTAATGAACTTTCTATAAAAACAAGATGGGTGTGCTGCTTATCAGCTCTGATCTAATACTTCTTTGATTTGCATGTCCGTGTCTGCTAGTTTCTGATAAAGCCTGTTTGCACATTTGGACGTGCAAACACCTCAGTATATTACAATATGTTATTCATATATGTCACTGGAGATTTGAATGAGCATCTAAGAGATTTATTAAGCCACTTAGTACTGAGGGAAGCATTCAGTTCCGACAAATACAGAGGTTAGTCTTTATTTGTCAGATTGCTTCCTGCTAGAGCAGTAATAAACTATCCCTCAGTTTATATTGTGAAATGCCTAGGATAACAACCTTTCAAGCTACCCTGTTAGCAATATAAACTACCATATGCACCCAAGTTTTGGCCTTGTTCAGGGTTGTAGTTGGCACTGGCTAGCTGCACTAATTATGTTACCTAGTTTGGGTAATGAAACGTATGCAAATAAACAACTAAGCTCAAGAGAGTATCAAGGACCCCTCGTTCCAACCCCGAGCTACTAATATTCTCTTTTATCAATAGAATCAAGATCACCTGAAGAGTTAGCACCACTATACTGCCTTGGTAAAGCCACACTTGAAATATTGCATCCAGTTTTGGTCACTACAATGCAGAAAAGATGTTGACACTCAAGAAAGAATGTAGGGAAGAGCAACAAAAATGATTAGGAGGCTGGAGGCTAAAACATAGGATGAACACTTGCTGGTTATGTCTAGTCTAATGAAGAGAAGGACTAAGGATAACATGATGGCAGTCATCCAAGCTGTGGTGGTACAGTGATTGGAATGCAGTACTGCAGGTTACTTTTGCTGACTGCCGGCTGTCAGAAGTTTGGCAGTTTGAATCTCACTGGGTCAAGATTGACTCGGCCTTCCATCCTTCCAAGGTTGGTAAAATGAGGACCCAGATTGTTGGGGGCAATAGGCTGACTCTGTAAACCGCTTAGGGAGGGCTGTAAGGAACTGTGAAGCGGTATATAAGTCTATAAGTGGTATTGCTATTGCTATTATAATGCCCCTAAGAAAAAGGACTTACACAGATTAATTGCAGGAGATTCAGTATACTTAAGCCAGCCTCATACTTCTTGACATAATAGACAGTAGAATTCATTAATAAAGATGTAGGATTGACAGGCAATGAATTAGATAAATTTTAAAAAGGTTTATGGAAAAGTGACTTAATAGAAAGTCCACATTCAGAGAGATAGCAGATGCCTAAATATTAGACCCTGAATTTTGATGTCCAGAGAAAAACTTAGCTCTCATTCACTGCTGGAAAGCTCCCAAAACTATTAGGCTGTAGAATGTGCAAACAGAAACATAAAGGCATGAAATTGCTCATACTATGTCAAGAGTGAGTAGAGGGTAGATTGAAATCTAACGTAAGTTTTCAGGATGCTCTACTGTAGAACAGCAAGATTGTGTGATTTTCAGAATAAATCAACAACAAGGAGAGTTTTCTTTCTAAAACTAGATGAATGACTGAAACCCAGAAATGAGTAAGTTACAAAAAGGTACAATTCAAGTTCTGAAAATTTAGGTTTATGTTCAAGGGCATTCCGATGGCAACCTTGTGTCTGTATGTACCAATGCACCTCCAACAGTACCCCTGAGGCTGTCTAGGTTCTGTGAGTCACTCTGACCATTGTTTTTATAAAAGCATTTATTATTGAATGGGAAAGTAGCTTGGCGTAAGGCAAAGTGCTGGATCCAATATAACCTTTTTATACAAGAATACTCAGTGGCACACGTAAGCCTCTAGGCATTCTTAGGAGTTTAAAATGGTGGGTGGCTGTGGCCCAATGCTTTGTTTAGAACTGGGCTCAGCTGCCGAGAGGAATAAGGTAAGATGAGTGAATAAGGAAGCATCTAGAGAAGCATGCCCCAAACTGTCTGGCTTTGCGGACAAGGGCGGGGGGGAGGAGGGAATGGTTCTGTGTGAAAGGCAGGTGAGCATGGATGCACACATGCGCTTGCTCTCCACTTCTGTGGCCCAGTTCTGTATGGGCTGTGGCCTACTACTGAGCTGTGGCCCAGAGATTGGAAGGCCCTGATCTGGAGGATTCAGAAAGTACTTTCTCAGTTGCCTATGTCCACTAGGACAGTTTTTCTGTGACTATATAAACCCACCATCACACACGGATTGTGACCACAAGCCATAAAATACTCTCTAAATTCGAGGTTTGACTCCACGTATGGATCAAACCCTCCCTTGACAATATTTGTTTGCAATTTTTTTAAAAAATAGAAAAATCTTTGATAAGCAAGCAGGCTTTAACTGCCAGTTGGGGTAGTTGCTGGATGTTTTTCTTGTTATGTATTTTAGTTGCATCTGAATACTTTTTTAAAAATGTTACATTATAATATTAAAGAATTATAATAATTAATATATTTTTATTGCTGTTCATCTCTTGGGTACCATATATTTATATCCCAAAGAAGCTGTCAAGCTTGGAATCACGTTATTGTATATTGTATGTGTCTAAATACCACCTGTGTCATGATAATAGCAATAGCACTTAGATTTATATACCGCTTCACGGTGCTTTACAGCCCACCCTAATGTTGAAAGTGCTATTTGTTTTTATCTTAGCTGCTTTTAATATTATCTTGTTATGATGTTTTTATTTTATTTTTCTCCCATATTAGCTGCCCAGAGTTATGTTTGCAACGGGCAGCCGTATAAATCGAATACATAAACAAATAAATGAAGTCTGAAAAAAGTAAAAGGCTGAACTCACCCTATAATATCTTGCACTTCTTGCTAGCTCTTCCTCTGAACTTTGCCACTGCTTTGTGCTTTTGCATTTCATCTGAGACAGGCCAGTCAGGCTGTGACGCCTACCAAGAGACAGCTGATGGATTCTCATCTTGGCAGCAAGGTGGTTGTGGCAGGACAATAGATCTGTGTGGAAAGATGATGGGGATGGCTGTACCCAGAGATCCTCCAGAGAATGAGACATTTCCAAGCATGCTGAAAGGAAGAAAAGACGAATCAGCAAGGATAATTCTTGCCTTTCCTCACACATTCTATGTTTAATGAAGCTTTTGGTTCGACAAAGGTTGATCCAAATTAAGGAGACATTTCCTGACCATGAGAAAAATTACTTTTGGGGTTTGCCTACTGTTGCTTTGATTTTATACTGACTCCTACCTTGGGAATGTCTGCAATGAAAAATAAAGAGAGACTATGGAATAATTCCTGACTTCTGGGGACTACATCCAAGTTTTTTTTTCTTGGCAGCGTTGCAATTATAGCCAGCCATAGCCTTTTCCTATAATGGGTCTTTTACTTTCCTGTCCATCCGATAGTTGTGGTAAAAATCAAAGTGTGAACTAAGCCCTACCAGGCTTAACTTTCAAGTTTGGGAAAGGCTGGCAAAGTCCTTTTGAGACTTCCAGTGGAAACAGAATACGAAACCTCTGTCCTGAAAGTCTTCTCTGCTTAGATCTGCTTAGATTTACATCATAGCCCTTGAAGCAATCCCTTTCTGTTTTTAAGCTCCTGAAGGTCCAGTCCATTGACATAGGTTTGCTGCTTCTGGTTTTTCAGTATCAGTGGGAATCTTTGGGAATCAGCGGCACTGTGAAATTTTAAAGAGGTTTGGTCCTTTTCTTCTAACTTGCCCTCTCAATTGTCAGGGTTTTTTTTTTCTTTATTGGTCTACTTTCCCACCAAACAGTGTCCTGGATCAGTCACACAGGACTACTGTCAGGAATATAATGGCACTGTATTTAGATTTATAAATATTCATATGAGGGCTGGGCATTCTTTTAGGACTGGGGACAACACCTCTCTTTTGAGAGGGATGCATACTCAGTGTCTTGGGAAAATAGGTGAAGTTGTTACATGGATGGGCAACACTACAATTTTCTGTTTTCCTAAGTTTGGGGGTAGGAATGTGATTTTTTTTTCCCTTTGGTTTTAGAAATTGTGTTTACTACAGGTAACCAAATTTCTAAAAGGAAAAAAAATCTATACACTAAGGCTAGCAGATCTTGACTTCAAAAATCTATACAACCACTCCATGGCAACAGACCTACCCACAAAATTATAACTCTTTGCTGCCATCTGGTGCTGTTTCAGTTTCTCGCAGCTCAAGCATGCTTGTTCACTTGTGAGTACCTGAGCTGTGGTGAGTGACAAATACTGGTCATTTCTATGCTATACTTAACTGATTTGGAATGGTGTGGCACTTTTTCTCTGAAACCAGGATGTTTGATCCCCTGAATACACTGCATTTTTGGGGGGTAATGTTTCCACCCCAAAATTATGGGAATGTCCATCCAATGTTCAGCTATTGTGGTGGTGGGGACTCCAAAGATAGTATAAAGTTGCTTGGGAGTTCCAGCTCCTGGAGTTCAAGTTGCCCAACCCTGGTTTAATTCCTTGAACTTCAAAAAAACAACTCACCTGGACCTCCATCCTTTTCTGAATGGATGTCAGGATGCAAGAAGACATTTTGCTGTAGGGTTGCTCTTTCATCATAGGTCACTTCAGCCACATAGGATGCTGGGACAAAGATGGGCCTCTTCTGCTTGGGCTGGCTGAACCGCTTCACCTGCCACCAATCCTCATTGGCCTTGTGCACAAGGTGGAAGATCTCCCCTTCCTCAATGATCACCTGCCTCCCATCTTCAGATTTGTACTGATAGTCATAGAGAGCCTGCAGTACCACACTGCCTGGAGAAACCAGAGAAGATTCGCTCTGGGGCTGATTGAACCCTTCCAAGAACCGCCTCCGACCTGAAAACATCTTGCCAAGTCAGGTTGATCACAAAAGAGCTGGGAACTCTGGGCCTCAGCATGCTAACTTTTCACCTGTGATGAAAATAATTGCAGCAGTAAATTTAGATGTGGTAAAAGTGTAACTGATGTACAATGCCAGTAAACTAAATGCCTTAGACATTGTGACTTGTTACATCTGAGGATATTATCTCATAAATTGTGAATTATTTAGTAGGTAAAATACTAGACAATACTGATTTATGTAAGTTTGGACTACTAAAAATAAGAAGCATACTGAAAGAGTAAAATTTTTCTCTATCTTTCAGTGTAATATCTTGTAATGGTAACTCAAAAAATAGCTGACGATGAATCTCTTTTTCCCAGGAAGAAAAAGGATAGAAAACCTTAGTTAAGTATTGGATAAAAGCAAACTTAGACTGATTTTCTTGATTTACTGCTACAAAAACTATCTGTGGTAGAGTCAGTTTGAGCTAGTGATTAAGGTGCTGGCTTGGAAACCAGGACACTGGGAGTTCTAGGCCTCTGAGGCATGAAAGCTAAATGAGTGATTTTGTGCCAATCATTCTCAGCCCAACCCATCTTACAGAGTTGGGGTTAGGATGAAGTTTTATGACTGTACAGAACAAACTATCAGGCATTTGGCATTTTTTTAATGAAAAAATAATAATGGTGCAGAAAATGCTAGACTATGAAAGGAAAGCAGAGCCAGAAAGAGGTAGTAGTTCTATAACCAAGAAGAGAGTATCTACATCTATCTTCAGTTCCAAAAGTGCTTCCAACTGTTGACCTCTTTTCTCAGACATTGCATGTCAATATTTCTGTATACATGGATCAAGTCAAGTCATGCACGACTTTTCAGGAGAGCTGTCAAGTTAGGAAAATAATCACAGTATATTTTTTAACCTATGGTTAATTCTTTCCTCTCCCACTTCTGAAGAATCTAAGTCACCAGAAGTACCCAAGTAGCTGTTGCAACAGGAAGCAACAATGTGCTTGCATCTTCTTGCAGAGAATGAGCACACAGTCATATTAAGCAGAAATGGTTCCCAGTGGAATATGTCAAACAGAATCAGCTGGGAGAGAAAGTAAAGCTGTCTTCACCAGCCCCCTGGGACTCCCTAATCTTGTTCTTGAAAGCATCTCTCAGAGTGTTTTTGCTCTTCAAGGCAAAGCTTATACTGACCCAGAAATTACCCTCAATGCAGCAAATCATCTTCAGAATGAGGGACGACCAACTCTGTAAAGATCACTCTATCCTCTGTACGAGGGGCCATTCCACATATGAATGATCAACGTTTGTGATCAAGAACTGGTAGTTTCATACTTACAGTCAGACACAAGAACTCATATAATATAAGGGGACTCCACATTTAAAAGAGTTTATATAACAATCAGTTGGGAATAAGAGTGCTCTAGAAATGAAATGAAGAACAAATATTTAAAGTAAAAATAGCAAAATAAATACTCATTCTATAAAATGTTTCTGATCAAAAGAAGAAAGGCTGGTGTGGTGAGTTAGCGAAGCTGGCTTTCTGGGCCTTTAGATTATTGTCCCAAAGTTTAGCTCTAGCTATACCATTAAAAGGACAGGTTGAAAAAGCCATGGAGCTTCAAAATACTGTCTATTGTGGTGGCATTGGCTTTGCTTCCAGGACATGGTAACCTTGGCCAGCTACTGAAAGCGGATGTAAGACAGAATTCAGAGGTGATAGTGTGGCTATCTTTATGTCACCAAAAGGCTTCTCAGAAGAGACATGTCTTTCTTGTTGCGTTAAAAGTGCAGGAGAAAGAAAGCTGGAATCTAACAAATTACATATGGGTTCCATGTTTGAAAGCAAAGGTACTACTTAGAACTCTTGTGCTTTCACTTCAACATTTTTCCTAAATATTTTTTTTTCAATCAGTGCATAGCATTGTCTCTACACTGTTCCTTTCCAGGCCTGATTATCATTAGGGAGATGCAACACCAGATCATGCTGGCAGACTTCAAGTCTGACAGCTAGATTGAAATGCCCTTTAATTTCTCACTAGCTCTCCCCCTCCCCAAGTTGTCCTGAGACATGTTGGGAACTTCAAATGATGATCCCTCTTCTTCCAACACTTCTCCCTGCAATAAACACTATTCATCTGGATGAGAAGCTCAGAAGACAGTGATTCCCACTCTCAACACCATTGATCGACATCACTGTAACATGCTTTACCTGGGTCTGTCTTTGAAGATGTCTCAGGAACTACAATCAATACAAAATGCTGCAGTCAGAACGTCTACAGGTGAAAGCAGCTATTTTAGCATAATATTAATTCTCTGGATGCCCCAATGGTAACCAATAGGTATGAAAGCCACATTCTAGGTATTGTAAGCTATCAAACAACTCTTTCCAAGCTGATGCCCAGATACTTTGACTACAAATCCCACTGCCTTGGACTAATACAAACTGTAGTTGTGTCTTGATGCTCCTGGTTGCTATTGAAATCTCTGAGTATTTGTAGCTTGGAAGAAAGTTGATTGAAAACACGCAGGGCCAGATGGAAAGACAAAACAATCTTTAAGTATTCCTAGGTATTCTGACTTCAGATGAACATTTCCTGTTTATAAATTGTAGCCTTTTATTGTTTCCTGTTGAACAGAATAGAGCAAAGTGGCCTATTCATCACAGTTGAATTATGATTCAAAATCATCCTTTAGGGCCAGTTTCTGTTGTGCTTAAATGTTTTTTTGTGTTTTTTTTTAAGATTTCTTGCCATTTTAATGATTTATATAATTGATTAATATGGCCACCCATCTCTCAATAGTGATTCTGGAGGCTTGCAACATTTAAACATGCACAAACCATAAAACATAGCAGCAGATGCAGCAGCCAATGAATCAGATCAGTCTAGAAGGAACAATACGCACATCATGGGCTCCTGTTAATACTCCCTTTCCATAGTAATATCCATAGGAAAAGGCCCTTCCTAAAGTCCAGCAGAATTGAGCTAATCTAATCTTGGGAACAACAGTATTCCATAGAACAGGGAAAACAATGTAAAAAACTTCCAGGTCCTGCAAGAAGACATTCTTTAGCCACTATATTATATACTTGCATGGCAAGGGGATATGTTGAAAAAATGTAATTAAGAAAGCCAGTTTAGTGTTGTGATTAAGGTGCTAACCCAGAACTAGGAGACTGTGAGTTCTAGTCCTGTCTTAGGAACAAAAGCCAGTTGGGTGACCTTGGGTCAGTTGCTCTCTCTCAGCCCAACCAGCTCACGTTCTTGGGGTGGAATAGGAGGAGGAAAGGTACGTTTGCTGCCTTGAGTTACTTATAAAGTAATAAAGATGAGATAAAAATTAAATATATATAAAATTAAATATATATAAAGTGTCACCACAGTATAAAATATCCTGGAGTTATTCTGGAATGCATTAATATCTCCTGGAAAAGGCTAAAGTTGCTTTAAAACAGAATTTGGAATTTTGAGGGGGGGGGGCAGGAACTTTCCCTTATTGAACTAAACTCCCAGCATTGGATCTTTGCCAATAAGGGCTGCTGGGAGAAGTCCTTCAACAGCATTGCAAGGTTCCCATTCCTTGATCTGAAGATTAGTTTTATCTGTCCAGTTTCTTTCCAGCTCTTCTATCTTTATCATATATTTGCATGTACACCTCAGAAACAGTGCATTCACACATCACACTAAAAAGAAACCAGACATGCTATGTTATGATTCCCTTTGTTGGGTCAATAGCATTTTGTATAGTTGTTAATCACCCTTATACCTGTAGGTACATATATGGGTTTAACTCCTGATGAACTGTACATAAGCCACAACGGAAATCTTTTTTTACAGAAAAGTAACACTGCTTTGATTAGCACGAAACACTATTTTTAACGAAATGCACACTGCAGTTATTTTTATTGTATATCAAACATCATACTTCATTTATTGTTACATTGTTGTTGCCATCCTCTAAGTTTTCTATGATTAGAATTTCAGAAATACAGATGAGCTGCTTCTCTAGTTGCAGAAACTGTGAGAAGGGTTTGGCCCATTTCTGTTTTCAGGCGTTATGCGACAAGTAGATCCGCTTGAAAAACATATGTGAAAGAAGAATCAGAGCTGCAGTCCTAGCTAATCCTGAATCTTTCAAGATGGAGTCCAGCTTTCAAAATGGAAACTAAGCCACTGACAGTTAAGGAGGCCTTAAATCTGAAGAAGGCTGTCCTGCATCAATGAGTCTACAACAGATAACTCTTCTACAGCTCTTTGGGAATATTAGCTGACTGCACTACAACCCTTTCCTGTTTTCTGACAACCAGTCCTCCTGAGAAAATATGCCTTAGAAAATACTAATCATGGAAATGTTCTCTTGTTGGGGGGAACAGAAAAGAAACTTCAGCTAGAAATAAGAAAGAATGCAAACTCCCACTTCCTTATTTTTTTCTGCATTTCCTCCCATATCAGAGTACTGCATTCATTTTGCTGTCTTGTTCAGAAGTCCCATTTTCCCCCTGCCACTGCTTGCCCACCTAAAATGGGAAACCCCATTCCCTAGCCAGTAAAACAGAAGGAATGAAGTATAATTTCAATTAACAATCCACAGAAAAGAAAATAAGACTGTAGCCCTACTATAATAAACTTCTCATTATCCCAGAACAGTTATATTTACCTGAGCCCATCATATAATGAGACAGATGACTATCCTGGAATAACAGCTTGTTATTTCAGTCTTGGACCCATTCTGTAGTCATTCTTTTCATCTTTCACAGAAATTGAGAGAGAATAGAGAGGTATTTCCTTTCTTTACAAACTTTAAACTTTAGTGTACAAAGCATAGGTACCACACACATCCGCCTTCAGAGAGGTGAATAGTTTCCTGTGGGTTGCTGCTTTGTTAACGTGTACCACAAAGCAGGAAGGAGGCTCCATTTCTGAGTTGTAATACTCTCTTGCAGACAGAAACTATCTTTATTGTAACATTTGTGCATATAAAACATGTAGCCTTGCAACAAGTATGATCTCGTTTAGATCAAGAAGACAGCAGTTTCAATCCTAGGCACAGCAGTAACAGCTACCATAATCAGAGGAGGTTATATCTAAGTAAACCCAAGGTTATATGACATGGATGGAATTTCAAACTTATTTTTAACTGAACATGCTTCTAACCAGATGGATCACAGAACATAAATCTTAGCTTGCTTGTCAGTCACTCAATTATCACTTCTTGATGTTAACTGAATTATTTAGCTTCTAAAAAAACAAAAAGCTATTTTTATTCATTTTTTTTCTTCCCCACTTTTTTCTCTTCTTGAAGCATCACCCTATACTTGTGACTTCCTGACTTTCTATGACAGGGGTGTCAAACTTGCAGCCCACGAGCCAGATGTGTCACACGCTGGCCATGCCCACCCCCATTTTAGCAAAGGGGGAAAAAGTTGTGATACGTCACATCATGACACAAGTTTGACACCCCTGTTCTATGAGGTAGTCTAAAAAATTAAAAATTGACCACATTACCTTTTAAAGAAAGGAAACGTAGTCCTCATATAAAAGTACTAAAAAACACTACCAGGTATTTGTTTTCTTTTAAAAATCTTTAGGCTGCCTTTAATACAAAAGCTCTTCCAAGATACATTATATCACTGTTATCTATTTATTTATAAATAGATATGTCCACAATAGACAAAATATTGTAAGTTTAAGCTTGAATCTCTGTTAATTTTTGTATTTAATTTACAGTAATTTCCTTTTGATATCACCATGCATTAGGTTTATTACATTCACATACTAGCCTACTGATGGAATAGACATCCCTCTACAAGGTTACACCACCATTACTATGGCTATATTTATTTCTCTAACAAATGATGGTTAAAGTGTTATATCGCTAGGATCAAATATATCCTCAGCCATAGAAGTTTATTGATAACTTTGAATTCCTAAATGCAAAGTGGGATAAAAATCTAATCAATAAACTTGCAATCCAATAATGCCTGTGTGGCTTCTTTAGAGATTAAGAAACAATTGCTATACAGATATTGCAAAACTGTCAGGGTTCCAACTAACCAACCCCAACTCACTAAACTCCTAGATAAACAGTTCCATTTTATTTGAGTTGTCATATTGGCACATTTGGGAAAACCCGAATCTGTGAGTTCTGGGTTTTCCCATCCCAAAAGAGAATTCAAAGATCCATCCCCTGCACCCATCATTCCATCACATGGTCCAATCAAATCTTAATCTCACTCAGAGACTTCCCCAACAGGCGTAGGGCAAGATGTCCTTAACTCGTTGAGAAATAATGTTGTTGTTTTTTTTTTAAGTAAGTTTTATTTTATTTTCATTACAAACAGTCTTCTATTACACGGTGTGTCGTCTGGGTACAAA
>JANHFL010001809.1:586420-618881 GCA_032468155.1 Oxyrhabdium leporinum
TTCTTTCTTTCTTTCTTTCTTTCTTTCTTTCTTTCTTTCTTTCTTTCTTTCTTTCTTTCTTTCTTTCTTTCCTTTCTGAGAATTGCTTTTAAAATAGTTCTTTTTCTGCCACTGCAAATAGTGCTATGGGGGATGATCTAATTATTCTGTGGGCTTTAAGGAGGAAACCTGGGGGTGTATGCTGAATTTATGGACTTTTTCAGGCTGCCCCTTCCCTACCCCTCCCTTTCCCCCTTTTAGTGTCTCCAGAGCTGGAAAGATTTAAGCTTCCATGAAGACAGACAAGCATATCTGTCGTTGGATTGTTCTTTTCTGAGGATGGTATTCTTCCCTGCAGTTTGGAGGGGAAAAATCTGACTAACCCTACAATCCTGAAACCCTCTTCTTGAGTGTCTTGTATTTAACATGCAAGTAGCCTTTAAATGCAATTAATCTTCTTCTGATAATTAAAAGTAAGTCCAGAGTAGTGCAGAGTCTCAACTTTAAAAGATATATTTTTCTTAATACATCAACGAGGAGGTGGAGTTAAATTCTCTTTTTAATGTCTGGAGTGATTCTTCTAAGTATCTCTCCTCTACATACACAAAGCATCCCAGCCTATGATGTTCTTATCCGAGAAGATACATGTTCAATGAAAGATTCATTTATTGTCCAGCACATTAAACTGCCCATTAGACAGTTAGTGGACTCTTCAATAGACAGAGATAGTGCTTTTCTTGAAAATATGCAAATGCCCAGAAATACACACTTTATAATTTACCCACTTCCAGTTAAAGGAATAACATTATAGCTTCTCATTTCCTCAAATACATGCAATGCCATTAGAAATCAACTCATTTGTTCAGCCAAATTTAATGTCCTTGACTGAACAAACACTTCATTGGCTTCATCATCTAAAATAGTAGCCATAAAAGTCTTGGCAAGGGGTCTCTCACACACACAGACACACACACACATTCTCTTGTTGTCTCTCTGCCCCTGCCCCCTCTCTCTCACACACTGTGTTTGTCTGTATCACACTTCGTAAACTCTTATGGAATGAAGTTTCTAAAATTAGAAACTGCAGGAGAACTCCATTTCATTGTAGGAGGAAAAGAGTAGGCGGCCAGGGACTGCAACTTAATGGCAGGACTTTTTTTCCAATGTCAGAATTGTCAACAGAAGTTAATGGCTCAAGACTGAGCTTTTTGTGTTATACTCCTGAAAAAAGAACAGCTTTTTGACATTATGGAGTGTTCAGAATGCAACATGTTGGGAAAACGAAACTAACCTGTGCTTAGAAAGTAATGGTTGATGTTGCAAAGGTAAACAAAGTTTGAGTTTGTTAGGATGTGGATGGGAGACCAACTGGAAATCCAGGCTAAATTGATAAATTGGAAAAAAAATTGTAGGAAATCACCTCCATGTTGCTGCTATGAAAAGCATGTATACCACTTCACAAAGTGGCAGAAACAGAGTTCAAATGAAAGATTTTGTCTTTATGAATTTTTAAGTTTTTAAAAAAGTAAGGGGTAAACCTCTAGGCTACCCATAAAGCAATATTATAATGTTTTAAATAGTCCCATTTGGAGCAGGTTGGGAACAGGTGAGTCCAGATCCATGAAATTTGCAAAACATTAATTCCATCTGAATATAAAAAAGGTAACATATTCAAAAAGACTGACCCTCTGGGTAAAATATTGGGATTTTTAAGTATTTTTCTGGGAACCATTGAGTAGAAAATTGGCTACATTTCAGTAGCAGAAAGAAATGTTAAAATCCTGAATCACTGTGAAACATAGAGACGAAAAATACTATTGCACTCATTAATCTTCAAATTCTGTGTTCTCTCATAATGAGGTTCTTTAAATCATTTCTCTGTTTCTTCTCTTAGTTTTATGCAATGTATTAATCTTGTACGGTGAGGTAGGCATCCTGTGCTCTCCACCTGGTTTGGGGTTTTACTTTCCACAACCCAGTGTTGGTCTTATTGGCTTTGTGTGATGGAAACTGTAGCAATAGCAATAGCACTTAGACTTATATACTCCTTCATAGTGCTTTACAACCTCCTCTAAGGGGTTTACAGAGTCAGCATATCACCCCCAACAATCTCGGTCTTCATTTTACCAACCTCAGAGGGATGGAAGGTTGAGTCAATCTTAAGGTGATCAGGATCGAACTCCTGGCACTTGGCAGAATTAGTCTGACCACTGTGCCACCTCAGCTATAGGCCCAAGTTACCCCTCCTTCCTCTGCGGTACCATGATTTTTGGGTAGGTGGGGTCTAGAACAACCTTTGTACTTTTGTAATGTTTAAAAAAAAAACTTTCTTTGTTCAATTTCACATCAGGACCAGCCCAACCTCAAGGGGAAAAGGCTTTGTCCAACTTAGTTTCAGATTTTTGAGAAGAGTGACAAGTGCTGGTTGTACCCAGGACTATCATTAAGCCAGGCACTGGAAAAGCTAACAGTGGCACTGATCCAGCAAAGATTATATTTGCAGAAACTAATCCCAGCATTTTCTCATTTGACAACTGAAAGCCTAGCTTAGTGTCTTTGTGCATTGCCATCCCCACAACTACATTCTTCACTGTTTCTGCAGGAAACCCTTGAAATATCGAAATCTCTGTATATGCATATGTGCAGACACTCTCCTTCCTCCTCCCGCTATACTTAGGTTGCAACCATGACTCTTTCAGAGATTCCACCAACAGATAAGTCATTGTTGATGCAGACAAGGCAACTGCTGGCTGGGCGAATCATCTCGGTCACAGAGTCTGTGTATGAGATAAGGCAGAAATAATTCCACAGGAAGAGGTGAGAGCCAGCATCCTGGAGCCCTGCAATAGAAACATTGACATTTATGAACTCAGGCATTCATAAACAAAAAAGCTTGCAACTTTGGCAAAGAGAGAAAAAGGAAGAACAATTGTGGCCTCTCTGGCAATCCTATATCAGATACTGGTATCTTAAGGAATCTTATTAAATCAATGATTCTCTCACTTCTCTGCATCCTTATGCTGGGCTTTTAATTCCACTTGGAATCAACACCAAGCCATCAAAGTAAATTGATAGTTCTTGTGCTTAACCTTTTAGTCCACTCATTCTGTCACTATTTTATAATATAATCCCACACCGGGGAATGTACCCGTGGCATGAATGGAACTTAGTAATCACCATTTTGACCTGGACACCATTTTCTCATCAGAAGTTTTTGTGCCTTTGAGAAATTAAAGTCATTTTCCCTTGAATTTTAAAAGTCAGTGAATCTTATGTTAGAGAAAAGAAGAGCAACCGGAAAGGCAAGGGAGAAAAAGGCAAAAAGTGCCAGAATTTATTTTACTTTTAACTGTCATGGTGCCTCAGTCTCATATTTTCAATATATACAAATAGATGTCTATTGAGATTCTCAGTCATCCAGGTCATGGTTGTCCCAAAAGTGAAGACGTTTTGCTTCTTATCTAAGAAGCTTCTTCAGTTCAGTACTTCAGTCAGAAATGAAGAAACTTCTTGGATGAGAAACAAAACATCTCCAAGAAAAAACAAAGTCCAGTTGCCTTTTTAAAAAGCATGCTTGGGATATATATATAAAAGGTTTAGAGACTGCAGTGAAGATGTGAGAATGAGCATTATAAGATATATACCTTAGTGAGATTCTAGGAAAAACTGGAAGGAAATCTAGGATTCTCTTTTTCAAATCTTTGCTTCATCATTGCTTTCCAATCCACTGTCTATGGCAACTACAAAACTCTGAATCTACACTAGTAAAAGAGTATCTTTGCATTCATGCCATATTAAAATTTCTAAGGCATAGGATACACATGCGGTCCAATCTTAACCCAAGGAAAAAAGGATGGATCTTAACAAAGATTGCCAAGAAATGCAAGAGCCAATTTGGTCTAGTGGATAAGGAATAAAGCTAGAAAGTGGGAGGCCATGAGTTCTAGTTCTGCTTTAGACATAAAAACTGACTGGGTGACTTTGGGCCAGTCATTCTACTCTCAACATAACTTACCTTGCAGGGCTGTTGTTGTGGGAAACTAGAAGGATCTATTCATGGCTTTGAGTTATTTATAAAAATAATAAAGGTGGGATAAAAAATTCTCTCCCCATGCCAATTGTTTCTACTCTTCAATCACTAGAAAAAGTTGGTCAGAAGTCCAGGAGAAATCAATCAAGTTTACATCTCTTTGAAATCTATAGGAAGCCTTATTGTCCTACTAGTGACAGTATGTAAGAGTGCAACACTCAGAGGCAAAACCATGTACCTTGGGACAAATGAATCTGAACATTTTTGCTTGTACTTTTTCCCCATAAGGGTCTTAGCCTGTGTTGGAAACAATATGGTAGATAAACGTGCTTTTCCTTAAGTCTATCGGGCTCGTCGTAGTGAGCATGAATAGCCTGAATCATTGTTGGCAACAGAAGCTAAGTGCAGTTAGTACCATGCCGAACATTTATTCTATACTTTTATAACATTCTCCTTAACTTGGATACAAGATGATACTGGGTTGTGTGTGGTGCATCTTGTCCTTTACTGTATACAATCATTTCCCATCAATTTGATGCCTCCCTGCCTTCCCACATTTCAATTTAAATCCCAAAGGAAGACATGATATAAAAAGTCTTTCCATGGAGCTTCTTAAATTGGGAAATGAGATTGTCCAGGAATGCTGAAGAATCAGATATATATATGCAACAAAAAGTCATAGGGTTAAACAAAACCCAAAATCAGCCCCCAAAACCATCCTCCTGTTTAAATATTATTGCTTTGAGTGGAGTTGGAAAGGGGAGGGGGATCCTTTTGTTTTGTTTTTAGCCTTCCTGAATCTTAAAGTTGACTCCAGCGGGGAATTGAGCCTTAAAAATGTTTGCATTACATTAAACTAGGTCAAGGGAAAGATTATGCATCTTCTTGGACTTTCAGTAACAACAAAGAAATTGATTCATGGATGTGAATTGGCCACTGCTCAAATAACTCTAATATGTTAATAGAATCTAAGTTCCCTTTCCCCCCCTCTATAAACAATAGAAAAAATAAAATTAATATTAGATAAAAGATATGGCAGTATTTTTTTTCTGGAAAGATTTTTTTAATGATGTTTAAGAGTGACCAATTCTTAAATGTATTTCCAAACAAAAATCCAACAAAAACTTTACAGAAAGGATGGCTGGGACGTGCAATTTGCAGCTCACCCATGTACAGACTCTTAATCAAGGACCATTCTGGGTGTATCTGTTTGTGACTTGCAAAATCTATTTCCATTTTTTTTAACATTATGAAGTCTAAGTAGGAATCTAGAAATAGCAATAATAGTAGACTGCAGCCAACAGTAGAAGCTTCATACATTCCCAACTGAAAAGTAGTTAACTTTAAAGTCCTTGGCTCGATAGAGGTAAGATTTGTATTATTTCTGTACTACTGTGTCAAACCTATTTCAGCTTGAACCTCTAAGCAAGAACAGTCCTGAACTCCATTCATTGGGAGGTCTGGCCTATATTCCGCCATGAAACCCTAGACATGGGTGAGGAAATATCCTAACTGTTTTGCCTCTCTGTTGAACTTCATTTTCAGATCCAGTGGTCATTGATCATCTCATCTTCTGGGATGGCAAGGGCAGTGGCGCTGCAGGGGCTGATGGTGCTGGAGTGGGTGATTCAGCAGCTGGCCTCGGTCTTCATTCAGGCGCTTTGTCCTGCTGTTCTGGGATTTTGTGAGCTATAAGTTTTCTAAATCTCTCTCTTGGTCAATTGCTGCAGCCTGGACCTCCTTTTTGGGCCATCCCAGACCAGATCTCCTATCCTATCCTATCCTATCCTATCCTATCCTATCCTATCCTATCCTATCCTGCCTAAACTATATATCCTCCTCTTATAATCACTTGCACATCATATTATTATTATTCTGGTCCACATCTATAATAAAGATTCAATTTGATCCAGTAGTACAACAATGCCAATAAGCCCAAAAGAAAGTCAGTCTACTAGACTCCAGCAAATAAATACAATTTCCCACAAAGAATCTAGCAACTTATTTGGACTAAAATGTTTATTAGTATTTGATCTGTCAGATCAATTTCTAATACTGTTTCAGTTTCTAATTCTTCTGTTTAAATTGCTCTGGCTGTAGGGATGAATGAAAGAAAATATTATTAACGGCAAGGGAATTTATTGAAAGGACAGGAAAAGGCTGTGCATTTAGAAAAAAAAATGCAAACATAAGAAGATGAAAATCACAAAATTGATTACAAGCTGAGAGAAGATTTAGGCTCCTTCCATTATTATTACCAAAAAGTGTCTTAATTGGTCATTGTGTCAACCTATTTAACCTAGCAATGCATCTGACAACAATTCTAGTTTTATTCACTGCCGAGGCAATTGCCTTTTTTCACCTTATTCCAACTCTTTTGATGAAATTGCTCAGATACATAGCTGAATGGTGATGGATTAATATCCAAATGCTTTCAGATTGCTTTAACAATTTAGATACAACATCATTTCGAAGATATGCCTTGTAAAATGAAGAAAATGGCTCCCGTTGGTCATCATGAGCAATTGCTCGGCTCTAAACGATAGAGCTGGAGAAAAGCTGGATGCGCGGATGCACTATATTGAAATCCTGGAGAGACAGGAGGGGGCTATGGTTGCCTCCCTAGATTTTGCACATGGCAACCCCCAGATGCATCACTACCTCAGCAAGAAGGAATAATGAGCTGGGAATTAATGCTACAACTTCAGTCACTGTCCAAACAGATGGACTGCAGATTTACAAATTTGAAGAAGGGCATATCTGGGATCCATGACATATTTAAAACTATGAAAGTCTAAGAAGAATTATGATTTTCCTGTGAAATCAGAATTAAGATTTCAGAAAACAGGAAGACTCTCATGATAAACTCATGGTAAATCTGCAAAATGAACTACTTAAAGCTGAAGGGCAGCTCAGCTGAAACAACTTCAAAATAATGATTCTCCCTTTGGCTGAGGAGCAGCAGAAGCCTTTGTTAATTTACAATTTATTCAGGAAATCTTCTCATTGCCAATTGATTTTAAACTCGAGATACTGATGCTTACAGATCAAGAGTAAGAGGCAATCCTTCACAAAGATCTGCCCCTATAATTGCTACATTTCTGGTGTTCAGCACCACAGGTCATCTTCTACTGCAGGGGTGTCAAACTGAAGACCTGTGGGTCAGATCCGGCCCACGGGGTGCTTAGATCTGGCCCATGGGGCTGTCCTGGAGACAGAGTAGGTCTGGTCTGCAGTGCCTCTGCCAGTGAAAACAGAGCTCGGTGAGGCCACAGTGGTCCTCACGAGCTCCATTTTCAGCTGCAACAGCCTCCTGCAACCCTCTGCCAGTGAAAACAGCCCCTCCCCCCAAGCTCCATTTTTGCTGGTAGAGGATTGCAGGAGGCTGTCCCAGCCAAAAACAGAGCTCGGGAGCCTGTTTTCGCTGGCAGAGTTCTCGGGCCACAGACGCCCCTGATACAAGTGATGTCAAGCTGGCCACATGCACCCTGGCCATGCCTCCCCCGCCCCCGAGGTCAAACACAACTCTGATGTGGCCCTCAATGAAATCAAGTTTGATACCCCTGTTTTACAGCTTTCAAAACAAATGACTGAATTGAAGCATCATGGAAGTAAAATAATGATTTGTGCAGGCTTTCCTTTGCAAGTTTTAAGTTTAAGAAGAGGCTTGGATTTGGAGCGTGCTGTATATATCATCAAGGAACAAGAATGCCAAATATGTCTGTTCATATCCAGCAATCTTCTGCCTTTCTTTTGGAGATGCAAAGATTTATGATTCCATCCACTCCTATGAAATTTTTAGAGACCTTGTGATATCTGATGAGTAAAGAGCTTGCTTTTCATATTTTTTCCACCTTTCCTTCAATTCCCTTTACTAGCATAATAGTATAGAAACTTATTTTTCTGTGATTTTTATTCTGAGGGGATAGGTGGGAGGGCAATGAACAAGCTACACCAGAGGTCTAAAATGGATCCCCGCCCCCCATGTGAGTAAAGTTGTCATGGGTGTTTTCTTTTTTATCACCTTTTTTGTGTTAAGTTTATTTTATTTATTATTTTTAATTTAGGTCCATGTTTATTGCTTAAATGTTCCTTTTTCGGGCACAGTATTCGCTACTTATTAAACCTATGAGTTGTCTGCAATTTTCAGAAATCAATTAGATTTCCACCTAATCCAAGATCATTAGCTGGACAGAACTGCCCCAAGCATATATACTGGAATTTAAATTAATAAATATTTGGCATTTTCTATTATCTAAAATGTGGCAATATATTTTATTTTCCCATGCACATCAAAACTGATTTAGATTAGATTTATTATTTTTTATTTCTCCTGCTTTGATGGATCAAGCTTTGGATTACTCAACTGAGTCACTTCCAGTCACAAATGATCATTTTGGAATTTAAAGCTGAATAACTACATGGTATCTGAATACCTTCCTCAAAGTATACTCTATAATTCTATTAAGCATAAAAGTTGCATTTTTGTAAATAAAAAAGGCAGGGGAAGGTTCTACAAAAGCCTTAAACTTTGGGGGATGAGTTGAATTCATGGATCCACTATTTTCATTGCTTCAGGAGAAAAGAGACTTGGAGATTTTAATCTCATGCAGCTGGAAAAGCTGTTAAAGACTCATTTTTGCTTTATGCTAGAAATCCCACAGTTGAATTACACCACATACTTTAAAAAAGTTAAGTTAAATTGAACCTACTACCCGAATAGTCTTTGAAATGTATGATTCAAAACTATTGGGAATCAGGAAAGCAATTTGCAATTTATTGCCCGAATTGTTCAAATAAACAAAAATCAGGAAATCCAAGGAAATATCTAGAGTTAGGCTAGCAATACTTAGAACTAATATTGATATATTAATTATGAAATCTTATATTTTATACACTGCTATACAAATTGGAGGTTTTTTGTGTGTAGCTGAACAACAAATCATTAATTTGGGAGAAAATATTGAAATTAATTGTACCTGTCAATAAGATAATAATTGTCCAATTGTTTGTCCCTCCATTGTTTTAGGAAGGCTTTTTTTAACGGAAATATTAAAGTCTGAGAAAGAGGCTACTAGATGTGCAAATGACAGGCTTGTATCTTTGTTTACTGTGGATACCAGACTATTAAGTGCAGCATTATCCAGGAGGTTTACAGAATGTAATACCATCCATAACTGACCTCAGCTTGGTTTTTTTAAAAAAATAGACATGCATCTGAAAATAATGAACACTGCAATTGACATTTTGAACACCATTCCGGATAAATTAGAGCCAGTTGATATAATCTCATTAGCCCCTGAAAGAGCTTTTGATGTTTCAGACTGAATTTGTGACATATGCTGTAAGAAATGGGGTTTCGCCATCTTTTGTTTATTGGATTACAAGTTGTTATTTTTACCCTATGGCCAATGTCGTTATGAATCCATTCTCAATCCATTAAGTCATGTTCTAGCAGTCATCAGGGATGCTGTTTGTCTCCCTTAATTTTTCATCTGGTTCTTGACTTTTTAGCCTCTCACATTGGATCATTCCAAGATATTAATGGGTGTGGTAGCAGCTAATGCTGAAAATAAATTGTTTTTATATGCTGATAATATTATGACTATTTTAGATAATAATTATTCAGTATGGATATTTAGCATCATTTCCAAAGTATGCTGAAGTTGTGCCACAATATAGTTTGATTGGAATTTAATTCAATTTTGATTGGAAAAAGTCTAATTTGCTACATTTGCAATATGTGATGACTACTATGAAACAAAATGTTAAAAAAAATATTATATTTATGTAGTTACTTACCAAGCATTCTAAATTATATCAAAGTAACCCAAATATATTTACAATCCCAAAGGCATATCACAATTTTTGAGCACCCCTAATGTTTGAAAATTGAAAAGTGAAAACTTTGACCTGCCCTACATGCAAGAAATGGGGATTTACAGGCTGTATAAAATACTTGGGTTTATATGTTGTTAAAATATACCACAACATGTGGAATAAATATTTCTAAATCTATAGTTATTATTTTGGTTACTATACGTCAATGATTAAAACTTCCACTGAATCTTGGGCATGTTTAATGCAATTAAAATTAATATTACACTGAGACTAATGTAGATTTTTAAAAGATTTTCAAAATTAACATCTGTTATTTACCTTACAAAGACTAATTACAAGTAGCCCTCAATTAGTGTCCTCAGTTGGCACCAGCAATTCTGCTGCCCGGTGCTGCAGTTGCTAAGCAGAAAAATCATGTGACTACAATGAACTTGTGATGTCACTTCTCATTTGGTCATTAAGTGAATCACTGTGGTCATTAAGTGAAACATAACATGACTATAACGGTTTATGGTTTATTTTACCTCATTGATTCTGCCTGTTGCAAGCTGGTTGGAAAGTATGCAAATGATGATCACTTGACTGTAGTTACTAATGCTACTAAGGTTTTCCTAAAGGCGAATTGAGGCAGGGGCTGTTATATATTGGGGATGTGGGGGAATTCTTCCAGAGTACAGAGCAACCACAGAAAAGACAATTGGGAGGTGACCAAAGTGCGAGTGACCAGGAGCAAATTTTATTATGTTATTTAAGGTGCCAGTGTATAACCCTTTCTGAAAGTTTCACAAGTTTTAGGGTCCAAGTACAGTAAAGTGGGAATCTTTGTTTCCAGCCTTTGACCATTTGTATATTAAGCAGCTAAGAATCAAATAAGAAATTGATGGTGTAGAATAATCCAAATGTATAGATGGGGATAGGTAGGGAAAATATATTCTACTGGATTGTCTGGCAAACCATGAGATAAATTCCTTAAATCAGTTTTTTTTTTTAATGGTTGAGAGATTATGGTCTCAACATGATTCCCCACAACATCTGCTGGTCACATATGCAGTTGAAACACATACTGACCAAACAGTATGGCTCAGACATTTAGCAGCTTGAGAGCTACCTGGAACTTTAAGAAATGAAGCGCTTGAAATAAAACGAACAATTTTATATTGAATTAAAACATAGCATGAAAGTTTGCATTAATTACAGCGCAAAACAAAAAAAAATTGGAATAAGAAAAAGCAACAGATTCAGATTTTTAAGAAAGGTAAAACATGCTTATTAATTTAAAATGAAAGGAATTCATCAGAAAATATTTTATTAGACCTATCAAAGAATGTTTTAAAAAGTTGGACACCAGATTTTTGTGCTGGCGTTGTAAGAAATTTGAAGGCGCTAAGTAATTCGATTTGGTCTTATTGAACCAGAATTTTGTTTTGGTTTCAGATCATAGTAAATCTTAATAAAGAAAAAATATAATGAAGACATAAATGGGAAGTTAAATGTGTGTTCTGAAAATATAGAATTTGTCATTTTATGACGATTATGACTCTTCTGAGCTTGGAATTCAGCAAAATGTTACTAATCCTCTTGATATGAAGGAAAGAATTCAGGATATAAGCTCATATTTGAATTGGTTATGAATCTCTTATTTATTTTGGAAAAGTCTGTTATTCATGTACGCCTTTTGTATTTTTTCATTTTGTAATATTTCCATTCTTTCCTGTAAAACATTTTAAGAAATAAATATTAATAGTTTCTTTAAAAATAAAGCTATTTTATCACTTTTTAACAAGATTTTTTTTTTATTTTAAGAATGAAAACATGAAAAAATATATTGCTTGATTTAATGACAAGTGACGGACTGAATTAATTCCATGTTGACAGTAATTAGATTTTTTCATTCTTTTTCCCCTGTTGTTTTCTATTTAATAACTATAATGTATGAAGGTTTGTTTTTTAATTGTATACTTACCACTGCATTTGTTGTTGTTGTTTGTATATCATTATTTTTTTTAAAAATATTAAAAATAGCAATGAAGCTTGAGAAAAGGATATCTACTAAGCTGGTGGCTTGCCGCAGTGGGGCAGTGGTTAGAATGCAGTACTGCAGGGTTATGCCCATTCACCAGGAATTTGATTCTGCCCAGCTCAAGATTAACTCAGCCTTCTATCCTTCCAAGGTCGGTAAAATGAGGACCCAGATTGTTGGGGGCAACATGCTGCATCTGTAAACCACTTAGAAAGGGCTGTAAAGCACTGTGAAGTGGTATATACTGTAAGCATAAGTGCTATTGCTATTACTTAGGTAACCTTTATTTCCTATTGCTGAGTCAGGGGTTGATGTATAAGGATCTTCTAAAACCATTCCATTATACCACCAGATTGGAGTTCTCTGCCAGCTAACCAAACAGGGTTACTCATCTTCTTTTAGGGCATAAGGGGTGCCAGCTTGCTGCAAACAGGTTTCTGAGATTCTGCAAACCATGAGCCAGTTAAGTCCGTAAATTAGGGGGGAAAGATAAAGGAGTCCCTGCAGATTTTACTCCACTAGTCGTTACTGACTATAGGGAATAGTGCTCATATCTATTTCCAGGGTCACTGAGCCACCGCTATCCAAAGACATTTCCGTGGTCATATAGCCAGCATGATGTTGTTATCTTTCCACCAAAGCGGTACCTATTTATCTACTCACATTTGCATGCTTTCGAATGCTAGGTTGGCAGGAACTAAGGTGAGGATGGGAACTCACCCCGTCGCATGGAACTCAAGTCTTGAATCTTAGCTGTCAGCTTTCCAGACAACAAGCCCAGCATGTTAACCAATGAGCCACTATACTGCAAAAATTAGGAAGGGGATAGCCAATTAGATAACACACTAAACCTCTGCATAGTTCTTCATGTTGAATGGGGAAGAACTTTTTCCCCATTTTGCAGCATAAGAAGGACAAAAGAGGTGGAGATATGCAGGATATGACTACAGTTCACTAACAGTAATTCCTTATTAAAAGTTGGACTTCCAAGATCCAAGTAAAATTCAGTGAAAATTGCTCATTTCTCTAATGCAAATGGAGTTTAGCCAATACTCCATGAATCTTGTAAGGTGGAAGGATCTGTAACAGCCCCTCTCAGAATGACCAGGCCAAGATGGCATATTTTATTTTGTCAAAATGTTGCCTGACATATCCCAATGTTGTACCACAAAGGGATTTAAAGGTTATAATCAACACTTTGTCTTGGACTTAGAAACAGCCAAGGCAATGGTTTCAAAATAGGCGTTCTTCTTGCCTTCTATAGTTAACCTGTTATGAAACCAGCCACCAGATTTTGACCCAACTGTGATTTCAGATCATCACCAAAGGTAGCCCTATGTACAACATATTGCTGTGGACCAAACTGCATGGGGATCAGTTCATTATCATTAGAGCATCTTGCTCCAAGTAGGATAATAACTAGTTATTTGGCCAAAGCTGGGTAAAGATTCTCTTATCTGTAACTTCTAACTGATGTCTTCCCAAGAGCCATAAGTTTAGGAAAACTTCCAGGTCAGGAACCAATACCTTTATCAGAAGGGTGACAGTGTGACCTCATCCAGATGATTACCAGAGCAGATGCCACAATTTCTATTGATGACAAGCAACTGTATTATGATAGAATTTTAATCTAAGCTTTTTCTGCCTCATCCAGACCCTCAAAGTTGAGACTGAGACCAAGATGCCTGCAGTCTTATCTCCTGGGTCCAGGTCAGAGGCAAATGGTTAGAAGGAACCTGTGTGTTCCTTTTCTCCTGAAATGGCTGTCCAGTATACCCAACTATACCTTCCCCTGACCATCAAAATCTCAGTGTAGAAGAACCCAATTACACCACCTTTGGGGATCAATCCTAGTTACACGCTCATATATTTCCCAACATGTTTCAGTTCACCATTCATTAGACCAGCATTAGCTGCCACATGCAGGAAGACCCTTTCTGTAGGCTCAGCCAAGTGACATTCATTCACAGTATTTGATTACATACCTGATCTTTCCTAGTTAAATGCTGAATTAGCTGCACCCTCCTGCAAGGATTTGGTGGTGATGCCCCCAAATCTATCTTCTGACCCTCCTCACATTCCAAGATCAGGAATCTTTCCTGAGCAGCTCCCAGATGACAGATCTCAAATAGGTTTTTCAGGGCTCTAAAATGCAAATCCTTTCAATCACTACCTTTCTTTGGTTACCACACTCAAGAATGGTGCCCTTTAAACAATCTCTCTGTTGTTGTTGTCATCTGTGCCATATTTTGCTATACTGAACTTTCTCTTTCCTATCCTTTCTTTTCATTTTCTTAAACATTTTATCTGGCAATTTTTTCTACACTAATGAACACTTGCTCTTGTCATAATAATAACCAACTAACCTCCAAAGCAAACCTGCTCTACCATTTTACAAAGTAATCCTGGAGCTAACTAATAACTTAGAATTAAACCTAGGTGTCATCTTCATATGAAGAGTTTTAATCTTAAAAGAATTATAAAGAATGCATCACTAATTATGTGCTGATCTTCCAGTTACACTGATTGGATATTGAGGCATTATATCTGCCTGAGAAACTTTATGTTCATATTCGAGTAACTCAAGATAATTCATTTTCCTACTAAAGAGAGTAAACTATTTTTTCTACTAAGAGTAAACAACTTGAATTCCACATAAAATACTGTCTTCCGTAGTTCTTCTTTGATTCAGAGCAGATAATAAATTTAGACCGAGCCTTTTCATAGGCAAAAATCACACTTTAGAATGATTTTCCAAGGAAGGCTCATCTTGTGCAGTATTTATGTATAGTATTTCTGGTGCCAGATGAAAATTTATATTTGCTGTCTTTACGTTATATGTTGTGAGGAGGAGGTAAGTAGTTTAATGTTAAAAGGACTTTATAGCACACCTTATCAGTGGTTCTTCTCAATTTTGTGGGGAAGAATTGTAAGCCAAGATAGACTCCTGGCGCATAATTTATTCAATGATCCAAGGAGAATATCTGTGAGAAAGACTCCCTTTCTGTTCCTGAGGTCCAGAGGTTGAAATAATTTTCATAGTTATCCACTGCTGCTAATTCTGAAGGTCAAACGGAGCAGTAGCTATGCCTAATATTGTTTTGGAAATATTGTTTTCTAAGCTTTAGATACATTCACTATACTATTTCTGAGAATTAAAGAAAGCAGAATTTTGTTTGTTTTGCAAAGTGACAAATGAAAAACTATTTTCTTTTCTTGAATTAATCAGATATGGCGGTCAGTTTGGAATTTGCTTATTTTTATTTCTTTGAAAAATATTTAAAATCCCCAACAGTTCAATGGATCATGGGGTACATGCCAGGAAAACAAACTGCAAACATAATATTTAAAAGACAAAACCACTTAAACACCAGGCTCTACAGTCAAGGATAAACAGAATATGAATTAAGACCAAATTACGGTTACGAAGATTCTCAAACTTGATGAATAGCTGGTTGGTTTGTGTGTTTTTTTTAAACCTAGAACTGAAATGTTGGAACTAGTCTCATTTCTATGGGGATGAATCTTGTAACTTGGGGTGCTGTTTAACTAAGTAATTTAATTATTTGGATATGGCCTCTAAGGGACAAAGTAATTCCTTGACTTTATTTCAGTTTCTGTTTTGTTTGTTAGCAATCGTTAGTTATGTCTAGGAAGAGGCCCAATGAAGCTTGTCTTGGATCTCATAAACTTTTCGCATCCCCTTCCATTACATGTTTGCTGAACCATTTCAAAGAAGAATGTGGTTATGTGAAGCACCAGACCACACAAGGTTTAAAACCATGTCTTTGAACCACTAGAGCATTGAGTCTCTGCAGACACTTCTGGCTGCGTATCTACTTGATCGCAACTATCTACAGCTGCATATGCTAATCAGTGTATGAGTTTGGCCAGCTAACAGGATGGAGCTCCTTATATAGATCTGATGGCTGTAATCTTGGTTACTTGGAGTGTTGGAAAGAAGTTAGGGAAAGACTCTACTTTGTCAGGAAGTCTTGCTTAAAGACTTTACTGTTATTCATGATGCCATCTCACAGGAAATAACAACTTGTGTATTTCAGTCACACATGAGTTTGTTTGTTTTTCATTTCTTTTCTATTCTTCTGGAGTTCCTTGGGGAACTCTAAGTTTGGATTCAACTCTTCAGGAATTTATTAGACAATTGTCTAATTCAGAGTAATTGCTTTAGAAGGCCCTACCCTTAAGTGTTAAACTCAGTTTGTATATTTTATTTTTGTAATAAATTGAGGCCTTCCAAAGTTGGTATTGTGTTGGAACTGAACACACATAGATGATTAAAAACAGGCACTGGGCACATTCTGGAAAATGTAACCTGAAACTATAGGTCTCGAATACATTTTTAAAATAATACACGAGGCTAATGGCATAGAAACAATCGATTTCTTAATAGTGAATAATTACAATCAGCAAGTTGCATGCTAACATAGAGATCTTCAACACTTAACAGTCTAAGGAAAATTGAATCATTCAAATCATTGAAAGAGAGATAAAGAGTGAGGTCAGAGAAAGGCAAAGGAAATGGTATTTAGCATTAAGGCTTCTTGCTGCAGCAAATAAAGCCAATAGTTCAAAGATGTCAACACCTGAACCTGAGACTATGTCATCTCTTCTACTTCTCCAAACCTGTCTAGATATAAATATAATCAAGATGGGCAAGGGTGAAGATATAAACTGTTCCTATGTTTGAATGAATGGCTATTACATGTGAGCAACCTGAAGAAGAATGGATCATGAGAAAACAAGAAGGGAATTGAGAAAATATTTCCATGCCCCATGCAAGCCCTACTATCCCAGATTCCCTGGATGTGGAGAAGATAAGCTTGGTTGGCAGTGTTTTGCCCCTTACAGAATAGAAGAGCTCTTATGGAAGAGTTGTCCCAACCCTCTGTTTCTCAGGATAACTGAGCAAAAATTCCAGCCTTTCCATTCGAAGAAGAATATTGTTAGTACAAGAGGCAAAAGCTACTTTGAACATTTCAAGATCTGACTAATGGCTGTACTTTTTTTTTTTTGCCTTAAGAGGATGTTTACCACATCAGTTTTATGCGGGAAGCTTTAATTTGAATAGAGCCTGGCTGTATTCACCTTAAATATTTTCCGTATGACTATTCTGGCAAAACCACAGGCCGTTTCCCTCACAGTAAAAATATTACTGTCATTCAGCTTAATTCTTCTGTGGCACTGTACATGCAGAATTTTAAACCTGGAGTAGGAGAAACACTTTTTGCTACTTTCTGTTATCCAATAAGTTGGAGCCCCCTTCTCCTGCAATGGCCAGACTCACAGTGCCCAAGACAACTGTCACCTCTCATTGTCCATTGCTATAGGAATACTCCCTCTAGCCCCCACATTCTCACGTTCCATAATTCTTCCACTACAAAAATCTGACTGGAGAAATCTACAATAAACAACTCATTCATACCACAAGCTAAGGGGTAGTATTGGAATGAAACCTCCTGCAATGACAGAGACTCTAACACCTTCCCTCTTAAGCATACTGTTCTTGTTGCAGCCCAAAACAATCAGAGACTCTCCTTCAATGTTGTCTGATCAGTCTGATAGTTTTCCTGTTTTTCCGTCATTTCACTAGCCCTCAGAGATTGTGTCACACCAGCCACTTTTTAAATTATTTCTCTACTTCATTCTTTTTTACCTGCCCTTTGAAAACTAATTCTCTTTCGACCTCTCTCCCATGCAGATAGCTCACTATTATCTCAAAATCACACACAATCTTTTCATCCCAGAAAAGTAATTTCTCCAGTATATAAACTCTCAAATGACATAATTCAGGAGAATCTTCTAGAAAACCTTGTGTGACAAGTGAGCCAAACTATGGTACCTTCAACCTGGGCAAGGAGAAAGTAATATCCTACACTGTACTATGTACAGTCAACTATAAACACATATCATACGTCCAAAGAGATATGGCTCATAAATCATCTCTAGGAATGGAAGGAACCAAAATCTGATCCACAATCTAGTATGCTGATCCACCAAGTACGTGCATCACAAGATGTGCAAGTTGAGATATGGCCAATCACAAGGCCTTTTCTACTATAGAAAACCTACAGCAAGAACAGTAAGATAGTGCTAAGATTCTGAGCTTGAGAAAGTTTAACTTGCCACCCACAAAATAATTTAAGGACTCCAATCCAGTCACATCAATATCAAATCCCTGCATGTTCATGGAAGATAGTGGAAGAAGAAATACAACATAGAGGCCAGGAGGACTCAAGACTCAGTTTTCAAGCAGCAAATAATCCAATTGCCTTGAGCAAGAAAGATGAAAGTTAAGATTCTGTGTAACTGTAAAGAGCAAGGAAGATGACTTTGATGGAGATCATTTTGTGTGCTGCCGGAAACTCAGCATTATCAATATGCTCTATTTCCCTTCTGGCCAGGGGACCTATGGCAGATCCTGGTTGTTGTGGTGGTTCTTATTCAGAACTGAAGTGTAATTCCAAAAATCTAGGGAGATTTCTAAAGGGTCTATTGGTTTTGGTCTAATGATTAAGGCACTAGGCTAAAACCCAGGACATTGTGAGTTCTATTTCCCCTTTAGGCATGAGAGCCAACCAGTCACTCTCTCTAGCCCAGCCTACCTCACAGGTTGTTCTTGTGGGAAAATAGGAAGGGAAAGGAGTATTAGATCTGCTTGCTACCTTGAGTTATTTATAAAAAAATAATAAAAGCGGAAAAATAAATAATCATAAAAAAGTCAGTCTGGAATAGTATGCTTGTGAGAAATCCATGCCGGTTCCTGTTAAGTTAAAGTAGGTACCCATTCATTTCACAGAACTTGTGCCAGTTAAGAATATAATGGGTTTGGGTTTTTTTGTATTTCATACACTGTAATTAAAAAGGTGACAATATAAAATCCTAAGGACTAAAAACAAACATTTAACAGCAGAATGGTTCTCAAGCTGCTGATTTTACTTGATTTTGCATGTCAAATCTGCAACATTAAAGAAAGCTATTAAATTACAGAGATGCCTCCTCCTCCTCCAATGTAATTGACAGGTTTCTATATATTAAAGATTAGTAGTGCAAGCATATATCTAAAATTATCTAAATAATTTAACTTGGTTTGTTTGCCCAACCACAAGAATCCCGAGAGTATGTTCTTGCTCTTAGGGAAAACAGTTCAAAAAGAGTTTCTTTTCCATTAATCTGAAGAAGTATGTATAACGAAAAAGTGCAAAAAAAGGTTAAAAAATATCAATATGCCACTATTTCTGAAAGTATCCTAATGCCTATTAAAAGCATCAGGCTGTCAGAAGGATCAAGAGCTTTCTCCTCTTTACTGTAACAGCAGCAGATCCAACCACTAACAGGGTGCATGTACCATGGTTTCTATTTTATTTGGGTTCTGAATAAAATTGAGATTACACAAACTCAGATTGTATGAGTTCAGAACATTGCTCCTTTGCAAACAAACTATTGACCCAATGGAAAATATGGTTTCACCAATTGTTCAGTTGCTCTCTTAACAGCAGGTTAAGCAGAGAGACATGCTTTATGTTCTCTGCTGCAGTGTGGCTTTTGGTCACAGTCCATAAAATGGAGAGGAGACGATAGTGTGCCATATCAGCAGGCTGGCATTTTGAACGCAGCCCAAAAGTCTGCTGGAATGGAATGTTGGTTGTCTTAAGGTGAAGACATTGGTACATTTATGAAACCAAATGGTTTCTGGTAAAATATTTAATTTAATTTAATTTGGCTATTTATTTATGTCTACTACTGGGTGCCTTCACTTAAAATGGTGATCAGAAAAGGAGGGCTGCTGTCTGGAATCACACCGTATTAGTAAAGCAGCCCAAGGCAAGGCGGATAAACCCATGATGATAAAAATATTGTTGTAAGATTATAGTATTAGTGGAGCTAGAATGAGAGTGCCTTAACGGCCCTAGAGGATGGACAAATATTGACTTTGGAAATGCCAGAGTAATAGTCAGTAAGATAAATGCAACAATAGAATATAATAAATTGTTAATGATTGACAAATGGGCTCTTGTTTTCATAATTTGTCATCTTATGCTTTACACTTGACTCACGCTGCTTCACCTATCAAATGGTACAGCTAGTTTGGATTCCAAAATGTATGCAATCTTTAGATACTATATTTTTATTTTCTCTCTCTAAGAACTTTATAAATTGGTATTCATTTTTGGAAAGATTGAAAAAGCAGCAGATAGCTTATTATGTCTCATAAAGAGATGGAGCCTTTTCCTTGAATAATAGTAGATTTGGTCTGTTGGTTGCCTAGAGCCATGTGCTTTCAAAACTGAATGTTTAAAACAGCTTTCCTCACCCAGATGTCTTCCTAATGAGTTGGGTAGCCATTCCCAAAATGTAGAGCCATCATTGGTTGAAAATTTTAGGAGTTGAAGTCCATTTGAAAGTTGCCAGATTTGGGCAGGATATTTTAGTTATTTTTCTTTTAAAAGCAGCTGGTATTAGTTGAGTAATAATCATGTTTTATTTTTTAAAATCTTTATAATTGAATTTGTGGGTTTGTTTTGCAAATGAGAAAGCTCTGTGCTTGCTAGGAAACAGATTCCAATGTGTGTGGGCTCATCTGGACGGCGTATGATTTGCACAAAATGTAATGAAATTCATGTAGAAAATATCAACCGGAGTCACCTTGTATAGGACTAAATTTGTACCGGCTCCTCTCATGAAGTTTTATAAAATGTTCAACCACAACCCACAAGACAATTATGAAGCATGGTGGTGAAGCAATTCATTGTTCATTGAATTAAAACAAAAACAATCAAATGACTGGATGACTGAAATTCCAGAATGACTTCAAAATAGGTCCTCCATACTTATTCTCTTGAAGTTGGCTTTTTTGGAATATAGTTTAGAAAATAGAATTCTTTAATAATGTAGAACACGGGTGTCAAACTCGTGGTGTCATGTTGCCATCACATGACATTTTGCAATGTTTTTCTCCTTTGCGGAGCTGGGGTGGACGTGGCCTGCCGGTGACGCATCCAGCCCACGGGCCACCAGTTTGACACCCCCAATATAGAATATATTTTAAAATGTAAAATTAATTAACTTGGAGGCAGGTATAGTAAAAACTGAGGAACCAGGCTCCAATATTAAATTCTAAGAATGACTCTAGTCCTATATGGGCCCTAGGTATATATTTTTAAAGAAAATATCAGTAAGGTGATATTTTTAGTTTAGTTTGTAAGATAAGGTGGAAAATAAAAGGCTCTCTCTGAAGGTTTTCAGGCTGTCAAGTAATACCCTCATCATTATGCCTGCTGGGAATGAATATTTGGGTAGTGCGGTATGTGAAAATGCTAGTGACATGATATGCCCATCTGGTAAGAACATCTCAAGAAGGTTACTAAGAATTCTTTATCACCACCATCACCAAAACTAGCAACAGATCATGGAACATGGGTGAAACAGTGGGCTTTTTTTGTTGTCTCTTTCACAATTTAGACATTTTCATAGTCCCAATTCTTATAGTATTTCAGAACACCAGTAAAATAGCATTTCATCTATTCTAACTTTAGTTGACTGTTAGAGGCATCCATCCTGCGGGATGTATTTAGGATTCATATACTGGTTTTCATGTGTGTATATCTGCTATAAGTTGCTTAGGTCTTCTGATTGGGTGGAGTTATCAAAACTATAAATAAACATATAAAGTGCCAGATGTGGCCACAAGCCTCCAAATGCCAGGGCTCCTGTTGAAAAGATGTCACTGGACAAACACAACACATTTAAGCTATAACTGGAGGGCAAATGTCAAGACAATGTCAATGTTTCTAAAACCATTGACTTGATTCCAATATAAACATTTGGCCAGGTCTGGTGGAAACTGCTGAAAGCAATTTTCTCAAGTCTTATCAAAGGCAGCTGTAGGACCAGCCCAAAACATTTTTTTTTTTGCTAAAGGCAAACAATATGATGCCTTCCTCTTATCCTACATGTAGAAACTAACACAATTGGCAGCTGACCCTTTCTCTGACGTGACATGGTGACAGGACAGCTTTCTTTACCACTGCAACAAACTAAGTGTTAATTCAAGAGACTGGATATATGTACAAGACTTGCAATCCTTCCCAAGCACCTAACATCTGCACAGCTGCTTCATTTGACTTAGAGAATGGCCTTTGGCAGCTCTAGGGGATAAATCAGAAACCAGAAGGTGAGCCACAAAATTAGGAATGAGTCTAAGATGAAGCTGACCTAGAATCACTCTCAAGGACCCTACTTAAAAGCAAAGGTTCTTAGAAATTCTCATACAAACTTTGGCAGCTATCACAAATGTAGTTTGCAGCATCAATCAGAACCTACACAAAATCAATTACTCAGTAATTGTTTAAATAAATGTCTAGATGCAAGAGGCTGTGGGGAAAAGGGTTTTTTAAGAGATCCCGCTTTAGTTAATGCACAAGAACATTGGCTAGGAACTTACTTTTATAGTTTTCAAGCTTCTGTTTTTACCCTAGACTAGCTTTAATAGTATCTTCCTGAAATCTGATTCCTGCTTCTTTGGTTTTTCAGATACATGGGATTTGACACTATTTTAAGATACTGTGAGTTTAAGACTCTTTACAACTCATTGCTTTCACAACCTACTTATCAAATCATGGTATAAAGCTGATTCCTTTTAAAAAGCTGTAACTTCGCTCCAAGACTTGGCTTTATCAAACCCCACTCTAGTAAATCAGCTGGAGAGATATTATAATTCCCTGCCATTTTAGTAGGGTTTTCATCTATGGGCTAAAAGAATCTGAAAGGCTAGATTACAGTAATGAGTTAGTTATTTTCTATTTGCTTCCATCTGGTGGTAATCCAGATTTTTGCAGCTCAGGGTTTGAGAGCTGTAATCTTTATTTATACACACTATTCAATTTTTCACACCGTGAAACTGTATTGGGTCCTACAACTTCAAATCAACAAATCAATACTATGTTATTTATTAGTGTTGGAACTGATAAATACAATGATATCTTAACTTCTAAATCTTTGTAGGAGAAAAAAAATCCAATTGATTACAAAGATGTATGGCTGAAGAATTTTGCATTATGCTGTATGAGTGCAGGATCTTTTTTATTTCTGCTCTCATATATTCCATAGCCATCAGCAAGATGGATTTCTTTGTGATAAGAATGATAAGAAAAAAAACACTGGCTGCATTGGCTTGTAGAGGTCATCTTGATAACTTGGCCAACATGAGGAAGTAGTAAAGTTAGCTCTCCCAGATAAAAATAGGACTGAACTCCTTATCCTCACATATTGCTGATGTCTTTCCTTTTCCTCTGATGTAATCTAGTCAATATTGCATGAACTATCTAAAAATAAAATCCCTATTTATCTAAAATCAAGTGTGATGCTCATGGTCCCTTAGCAACCTGGGGAGAGGTTGCCAGAAACTCAAATTAACAACTCTGCTTCAATGGAATAGGAGCTTCATTCATGTAAACAACTCCACAAAGGAAAATGTAATTAATTAGTAGGACTGTGTGAAGCTCCAAATGAGTAATTTGATTCAAAGTTCAGACTAAGTATTGCAAATGATTCTATATCCCAAATCACATCCCTTCAATTTTTTTAGAGAATGTAGGTGATGTAAGTACTTTGTTAGATTTTTAAGCAAAGTTTCAACTTCCTTTCCATATATAGATAATATATAGTTGGAAAGGGCACAGATTGAATGTGTGTGTGTTCTAATATTGATGTACTGATATTGACAAATCTACAGCCAATGATTTCATTATTTTTGTAAGCCCTGCCTATCAAAATACTTGCTCTGCTGCTTCTCTCTCTCATTCTTCTGCTCAAAGTATTCAGGCAGGTTTGTTTGGGGAGAGGAGGATCAGAATGAAAGGGACTCTGATCAGTTCACTGCAAAAACCAATCAGTAGTGTACACTATACAGGGTATTTATTTCCACTGTAGTATATCAAAAATTGCAATGTCTCAAAGGTGCTTTTTCAAAAGGCAACTAGCTGGACTGTTGTTTTCTTTGAGGAAGAAGAACATAATGTTTTGTTTCTCACTCAAGAAACTTCATCAGTTGTAATGGTGGGGTGGTGGTGATAGAAGGCTAAGTACTGACAGTTGAGTTTGAATAGTGGGGGTGGGGACTGGATGGAGGACAGATGGAAGGATAGGTTCTGACCAGTTCCAATCAGAACCTATCCTTCCACCCCCATCCCCCACGCCCCCATCCAAACTCAATTGTCAGTATCTATCTTTCTATTTCCCCTGCCATCACAACTGATGAAGTTTCTTGGATGAGAAACAAAACCTTTTATTCTTCTTTTTTCAAGAAAGAGAAACAGTACATTGCCTTTTGAAGAAGCACCTTTGAGACAACTATGACCTGGATGACTGAGAATCTCCACAGATATAAATGCAATGCTAAAAGCAGACCTTAGTGTAATGAAGAGCAGGCGAATAGATGGGCTCTTCATAATTCTTCTCCAGACAAGGAGAGGACTTGAGATTGCCCACAAATGCTCCAGACAGTTGCTTCTTATGAGAAAACTGCAAGACAGCAGTTGCTGGTTGGCTAATTGCTCTGAAAGATGAGGGAATAGCCATTTTGCTCAAACCATGGTTGACACCTTTAAAAAGACACTGGGTTCACATACTTCCTTTTCTAATCACTTTTGGAAATTGCTTGTTAACTTTTTCTTAGCTATTAGGAACCTTTGAATCAACAAGACTCAAGACACCAGGTAAATTGTCTTTTCTTTCACACACAAGGAATAAATATCAAAGGAGTGATTAGAACTTTCATCAGGAATGATGTGCAGGATACACAAGAGGTGCCTTGTGAGTTGAGGAGATTGCACAGAGGGGGATGAATCTGGTTGCGAAGGGTTCATGGGATGTATGGGTGTTCATTCAATAACTGCTGCTGTTTTCATCCCATTTTGCCTGAAACAGTGGCAAGTGTTCTAATATTTCTCTGCTGGAGACAATGGCCAAATTCTTTTATTGAACTGAATCTGATTGTTTTCAAACCTCTAAGCACTGATCCACATAGAATGATGCAATTCAAATTTCAATCAGACCTTGGCTGATTTGTTCTTTTGCCATTTATAGCAAGTGCACAAGTTTATTCGCTTACTATATTTAAATACATGTGCACGTTTTTCCAATGTCTAATATGAACGTTGTTTGAGAAGTCAAAGGAAACATGACTTATTTTAAGTAATAGGCGCTTCCCCTTACTATGGCAAAGAAATGGCCATTTAAAATATTTTATTTAATTCTGCATTACAGTAATACTTTGGCTCTCAAAGAAAGAAGCAAGGGCTTATATACTCCTTACCAATTAAAATAGCAACCTTCACTAATCTACAGATTATGTCTACAGTTCGACACAGAGTATCTGGAACTTTGTCTCATTATATACAGTAGAGCACATTCTGAGACTGGGCTGTAGACTGTAGTCAAATCCAATCAGTTCTGTGACACATGAACAATGGGCTTGTGCTGCATCATGCACTGTGATGACAGAAAGCGAAGCTGCACTGGCCTCAGAATAATCCTACACTCTTATGTGATTTTTGTTTTTCTCTCTGCAGAGCTTTAGATCAAGATTTATTTTGAAGGCACCTTGGAGATTTTCCAATCTGGTTTTCTTGCTTTGACCAGCAGATTGAACTATAGATGGCCTACAAATTCCCTCTGGTCTGTGAGTCATGCATATTGGTTGAGTATTTTCAACTATACCATATAATTTCATTTATATAAACTGCTTTCCCACCTTTTCTCTGTGTTCCCCTTTGTCTTCACAACAGCCTCTTGAAGCCAATTATACTGAAAAGGTGGCTTCAGATTTTCTGCAAACTATGAGAGATAGAGAAGCATAGAAATGTGACAGGGTTGAGCATGATGGTGGACCCACTATCTATATTTGACCTCCCGCCCTTCTGTCCCAGACTTCTAACAGGACTGAAGATGAATTGTAACTCACATTTGCTTAAAAGAGAGTTTGATGTCCTGGGCATTAAGATCATCTATTTTACAATCGTGCTGATCCTTGTGGTCTTTTCCCACTCCACAATCCTACGTTTCCATGATATTCACATCTGGATTTCCTTCAGACTGCTTTGTTCATATGGTAAAGGGATAAAATAAGATCTGAAAGAATATGAACATCCAGAAGGGTTAATTCAACATACACTAGCCCACCTTTCTGTAGATGTTTCATCCTTACTACAGGCTGGTTTGGCAATAAGCAACAATAACCTGAGACCAAGGCCATTGCAGATCTGATCATTAGGCATTGGGGTTGTACCCAGGGAGTTAGAATTGATATAGGATATTAAGTACATTTTTTTCTGAGAGCAGTTCAACCACTGCCTCCTGTTATATCTCCTTATTCTTGTCACGAGCAAGATGTTACTGTCTGGCTCATAAGACACCAACATTCCCTCACAACTTTGCTAGCTTTCACCAAAGACTAAAAATCACATCAAATTCTCAGGTGCTAGTTAATCATACCAGGGACAGCCAGCATGTAGAATCTCTGACTTATTTTTGTTCACATGCTCAGTGAAGACTCAGATCCAAGCAAGCCAACTGTGCCTCCTCACATATGCCAGAATATCCTCACCATACTTGGTTCTAAACTACTAGGGACTAATCTGGGATAAAAAAAAATATCACTTATGAATATCACTTCAAACTGGAAGGATGTGAGAGGATACCACCACCTTGCATTTCAACCTTGTAAGCAAGGCAAATGCCCTTTGGTTCAATCAAACCCCATCTGAAAAAAACCATCCAGCATCTTTCAAAACCCCAGATCAATGGTCCCCGTTTTCTCATTCTCCACTCCATTGTCTGCTGTCATAAACATATAGATTTGAAAACCAATCGTCCATTTTCTTGTGGTTCCAGTAGTGCCACATGAAGGAGGCGAGGTGGCTGTTTCCCCAAGTGGTGGGCTCTGCAGAAATCAGAAGGCTTAGGCCAGTCCTCTGGAAGCAGATCTGGTCCCATTTCTGTTCATTTCCAGCTCACTGAGCCTAGCTGCCTCTAGGTTGCTGGCACAATCATCATCAATCAGTGAAGAGAGAAAGCAACAGCAGCCACACAGAGATATCTGCAATCATCACACAAATACTTAGTTCCTAACATTTGAGTATTGGTGCCTTCAGGCTAGCGCTTAGTACTTCACAATAGTTGATTTCTCCTGCTGCTTAGCTGCAGTTGAACAACCACATCATCTCCAGGGTCTTCTTTGGTGACTTCTGCAGGTCTTGAACTATTCTGATGGCCCCAATTGATTCTAAGAACCAGCTTTCCCTAAAGCGGCTAATTGCTGGCTGCTTCTGATCACTCCAACCGCCATCATTACTGCAGGTAATATTTTTAAAGCCCAATTCTGGTGTCAATGGCACCAGAAGACAGCCCAAACCTTTTGTAATCCATATCTTCACCCAATGTCCCTTTTAAATATACCTAACCACCCAAAATCTAAGTCTTCATGGACCTCCATCTTTTCTTCGCACCATTACAAACACACACACAGACACACACCTTTCTGGTCATGGCCAACCAGACGTTTTTGGGAATAGGAAAAGGTATTGACTGGCATTATATCTAAGTAAATTTATGTATGTATGTATGTATGTATGTATGTAAGTATGTATGCATGCATGCATGCATGCATGCATGCATGTACAATGCATGTATGTATGCATTTATTTAATTTATTGGCTGCCCATCTTACTACAGGGTAAACTCTTGGCAGCTTACAAGATTAAAAAGATAAAATGATATAAATAAAATACTATAAAAGATCCAATTACGGAACCCTAACTAAAAGATGGGGAGAGAGTAGGATGAGTGTGGGGCGAAGTAGGATCTGTTATTAATCTACCCCCAGTGTGAAACCCCTCCTTTGGGGCTCCAAGCCAACTGACAGAGCTAGGTCTTGAAGCTCATGTGAAAGGTCAGGAGGGTTGGAGCCAACCTCACTCTGGGGGAAAGATGTTGCAAAGGATAGGCACAATGGCAGAGAAGGCCCTTCTCCTGGACCCAGCCAGCTGGAATACGCTGGCCGATGGGGCCCACAGCATGCCTCCTCTGCCAGTCCCTCAAGTTTTGAATGTTTAACGTTAATAACCCCTGACAGAGCTGTCCTCTTTCAATTTATCCAGTTGCCTTTTGAAACTATCCAGGGTGGTGTTCATTTAAACAGACCATTAGGTAGCTATAATGCAACACAGTTCATAATTCAAAACATGTACAGTATACTTCCCTTCTTCATGGCTATCCCTTTATTCCTCGCCCCAAACGAACATGCCACAAGAAAATGAGGATGGGGATGGACAGTGGAATGCCAGTGAGTCTGTTGCCTTGCTAGCCAGGTGGATGAACCATTTTCCCATTTTTCCTTTTCTGATCCACTGAAGGGTAGCCGTGAGGACTGTCACTCAGCCACAAGAAAAGCACAGCCACATCAAAGAGGAGTGAGCATAATGGCAAAGAAATCCCCTTATGGTTTTTAATGCTATAGTGGGATCTGTATTCCCCCCAAAAGGGCATTCCTTTAAATTTAATTGCAGGTAATATATATCCTAACTTCCCTCATTTTTATTAAAAAAAAATCCCCTTCTGTCTTGTTCTATCAATAATATATGCAAGGAACTGATCAGATTTGACCTGAATCATGCGAGTTTAATTGTTGGCTTAATTTCTTACAAAAGAAGAGAAAAAGGCAATAGCAATACGTGAGATGCTATCTTGCAATGTTCTTGTCAACACAAATGAATTAAGGCATTCAATGATATGGTGGGATGAATGATTGGAAATCTCTCTGTCTCTCCTTAATATTTGTGAAAACAAGAGGAAAAAAAATAAAGGAAAGGACAAATATATATTTTTTAAAAAAATCATTTTTAAAGTCCAGCATTAAAGATTGTACAGTGTATAATAATATGGAGCAGGTTTTCCATTTTGTCAGACCCAGTTCATAACTAAGAATGAATTCATGCATTTGGAATCATAAATCTGGGATGGGGGTGGTTTTCAATTATTATTGTATATAGGTTTGTGTTTTGTACACATCTTTGTTCAAAAAACCCATAGTTCTCCATATAAAGATAGCTTCCAAATTTTGGTTATACTTCTCATCACTTTCACAACCTTCAAGTATTTCATTGTCCCTAAAACCCTATTAACTCATAATTATGGATATTAGGGCAAATGCAAATACTCTGAGCTGAAAATCAACAATTCTCCCTATAATTTCTTGTGGCTCAAATATTAAAAGTGTTTTTTTGATTTTCTTCCAACAGAACACTTAAGCTGCTTCGAGTTTTGCTCCATTGGAAGACTGTCTAGTTGAAATATTCTGCTTTGGTTTTGTTGTGGTTTGTTTGTTTGTTTGTTTGTTTCATTCATATCTCTAGTGCCAAAGCATGTGTGTGAAGAGCTTGCACTGCACAGTCATCTCTCCAGTGGTCTAACAAACTCCCTGGCTTTCCCTGCCTTCATCATTGGCAGATATTCAATTCAGGCAGATATTCTTAGAACACCTTGTGGTTATATCCTCTGTGAAATGTGCTGGTTAGATGATTTTGTCTGCAGATCACAGCCACACATATACCGGTAGACACACAAAAGAGAGGAAGTTTGTCTCTCCAGAGTAGGCTAAATTATTCCTGAAGACCCTTGTTAGCTGCCCTGTTGAACGGTCTTCACTTTTGTAGAACTAGAGCTTGAGATGATCATTATGACATAGCACTTCAGAAGGAGAGTCACTCAGATGTCATAATGGCTGGGCTGTGGACACAGTGAATTTTCAAGACCAGTTAGAGGCAGATTGACACCACCAACCAAGCCAGCTATCTGACTCCACCTGGAGCAGACATCTACCACACATATGTAAGATAAAAACATGTCAAGATTCCGCCGATATCATAGACATCGCAGCAAAAAATGCGGCAATCGTAAAGGGAAAGCACGTGGGAAAAAGAAAGGCCGGAAAAAAAGAAATGGACCCCGACACACAAAAAAAGGAGGTGATGATTTAATAATAATGTTACACTCCCTGAATGTATAAGGTATCCTTCTAGAAAGCAAACACCTGGAAATGAATGGTGTTAAAGGCTAAACAATCCCTTGTAATACAGCAGGTATTTTTTTAACTGAGTCCTAGAAATAATAATCTCTGTTAATAAATAAGCATAGGCAAATGCATGCAATGTGTGCTAATTGTGGTCTTTATAGAATTCCTGACTTTTAGGACAGTTAATGCATAATTCAGCCATAGAATGCAGTAGTTAAAAGCTCCACTGCTCTTTTCAAAATGGTCCTTTAGAATGTTTCATTCTATGAGGTAGTCAGATCTCTGGATACTGATATTATCACATGAATTACTGCATCCAGCAAGAACCAGCAAGCAGGAGGACCTACTGAAAGTCGTGTTGTTATTTTCAAAGCCCTTGGAATCTTCTGCCAAATTAGGGATGGATGAAGCTTAAACTATTGCACACTCTGTTTATATCAGAGAAAAGAAGAGAGTGAGCGAGCATAGATAGACAGTCTGGTTATGAATTATGGAAGCTGAAACCTATACAATTGGAGGACATCCAGGTTGGAGAAAACTGGATTAGGTAGATAGATGGCAGGAAATAAGGAAAGAAATATTGTGTGTCCTACACATGTATGAATAGATGGATGGTTGATGAAGAAAGAAAAAGATGGGGAGAGGGAGAGAGAAATAGAGACTGGACAAGAGAAAGGAGTGTTCCTTGCTAGGAATATAAAATAAAATCCTCACAGATCTCAGTGGAGCAAAATTGAATGATCTATTCAGTTGTCCCATTCTGGCGTAGATAGGCTAGGATTATGAATTATGGAATCCATAATCACTCTCATCAAAAATGCATACTAATACATACTAGAAACTGTGCCTACGTTTCTGTTGTCCAAAGAGAGTTGCCTGCCAAACTATGTATGCATAAGAAAGCTTTTAAACCACAATGAATATAGATGTTTTGCTTTTTAAAAAAGAAATCACATGAAACCAAAATATAAATGAAAATCTCTGGTGCTATCTGGACTGAATTAAGGATGATCCACGAATACTTAGTTTTCACCCACTTCACTCTTTGTTCCCATCATCTTTTGAAGATTTGCCCTGGATTTACCCTTGGATCACTAGTTAGTTGATTTCAACTACGGTATTTTCTCATAAAATAATGCAGCTTTACACTTGTGTGTTTTCATGTGAACAAAGCAGAGTATTCTGAACTATTCATATTGCTTCATTGTGTTTCATGAAAGCAAAGAATAGATGCTGCTGCTTCATATTCACTGCCATTTTACTGGATAAATTGGGCTGCACATATATCTGTTATCTTGAAATTGAGTTATGCTTTTTTTTTTCATATTGGTGCATGTTTACTTTGATTGGGGCAAGTAGTATTCCCAAATTATGGGCTGCTTTCTGGAATCCAGCACTGGAACCAAACAGAAAATGGAAGCAGTTTTAAATCTCTACTAAACATTCAAAACAAAAAAAAACTGTTGCTAAGAAAAAGTTTTTAAAAACTTTTGCAATAAAGATTAAATGCCATGAGGTTACATAAGAAAAAATATTAAAGGTAAACAATCTGTTAAAATCACGATGTGGTAAATTTTAGACTACAGATGTGAGCTTGCAAAGATTGGGACAAGCATGAGGTAGCAGCTAAGGAAAGGAGGAAAGTCTCTCTGGGGCTGTTGAGTACTTGTCTTGATTTTTACAGCACAACTCTAGTAGCTCTACTAAATCTGAAACCTCTGACATTTTAATCTAGCTTTCTGGTTTAGACTCTCAGAATTTAATTCTGAGACTAATTCTGTGCTGCCCTGGGAAGGCAGCTGCGGGTCACTTCATTCTGCAGAAAGTTTGCCCCTTAGTTTAGTCATCTTCATTCTTCTAAGAGCTAGAACAAGATGTTGGTGGCAGAATTTACTTTCAGACTTGGAAGTATCTACAGTGAAATTGAATTGGCTCATTTGCCATGTTTCCTATTTGGTCTACCTGGTAAAGCTGACAGTATCTGAGCAGGGCGTCAAAAATGTCAAGATGGAAGTACCACCTCTTTTATGTGCAAGTTGTGATGGCCACTATCTGGACCTTGTTGACCCCACCCTATGAAGGCTTCTATACCCACTACTTCCTAATTATCCTAAGATCCTCCCATCTTGATTCTATATCTCTGTTGAGTTCTTCCTATCTTCTGAAGATTGGCTAGCTGTAGGAGATGTTTTTGCAATATTTAATTATACTTTTGCTGTTTCTAGCAATCCATCTAACTCCCTTGATTTCTAGGCCCCCTCAGTTTATTGTGGGTCCAAGGATTTGTTTGTATAATTCATCTAATTTATTTGATAGCGGAATGTGTATTTTTGTTTCTTGATGGGACATTCTATAAATAACTAATAGCAATGAAAAAGAGGAAGACAAAGCAGGCAGGCAAGATGCATAATGGAGTCCGAAATTTCTTAGACATTTCAATATATAGGAAGATAGAATTATTTTCTTTCCTTCCTTTCTTCCTTTTTCCTCCCTCCCTCCCTCC
>JANHFL010001809.1:635820-645900 GCA_032468155.1 Oxyrhabdium leporinum
GGCCAGGAGAATAAAGCCTCCCGCTGGCTCTGGACCCAAACTCGAGCAAACCCTCCTCTTTGCGAGGGGGGCATGTTCTGCTTATCGCTTCCTGTGAGCTGCAGTAAATCCACAGAAGCTGGCACTCACCCCACGCACTTTCAATGGGTGAGCGGAGTAGGGAGGAAGTGAGGAATTTCTCCACGCACAATGAAAGGAAGCCTTATTAAGAAATGGAGCAAAATGCAAAACTTATGGCTTTCTAGCTGGGTGATGGTTTTTTTTCCCCTCCCTTTCTTTCTTCTTCCTCCGTTTGCACGGAAGCGCCCTTTGCAAAGCTTGTAGTGGTTACTAATTTTTTTAGGAAACAGGGAGGTCATTCACATGAGGATTGTGCCTGCATGACAAGTAGGTGGCTGTGTTTGAAAGTTGTTTATAAAGGAGATTTCAAGGCCCCGGGGTGGGGTGTGTGTGTGGGGTGTGTGGGGAATGAAGTACCAGTGGAAAAGGATGGCTTGTGTGCTTTTCCACTTAAAGTGGATGCTCAATGCAGAGATTCTTAACTCCTTCCTTATTTCCGTTCACAGAATTTCTATTTATTAGTTGGATCCATTTAAAGACGCCTCGGCAGTGGCCAGAAGAGTGAGAACGGTGGCTCTGAGCAGAGGGGCTAGACTAGAAGACCTCCAAGGTCTCTCCCGACTCTGCTATGCTGTTATTCTGACCTCTCTGCTTGGTAGTCTTGAATTGCCTAGCAAACTATGACATCTATGCATAGGTAGTCCTCGACGTATGGCCACAGTGGAGCTCCAAAGTTTTGTTGCTCGGTGAACGTTGGTTAAGTGAGTTCTGCCCCCTTTTGCGACTTTTCTTGCCGTCATTGTGAAGTGAATTATGGCAGTTGTTAAGCTGGTAATGTGGTTGTTAAGTGAATCTGGCTTCCCCAGTGATTTTGCTTGTCCGAAGGTCGCAAAAGGGGATCGCGTGGCCCCCCGGGACACTGTGAGCGTCCTAACGTATGAGTTGCATATTTGCAACTTTGCATATTTCTAACTCTGAATGGTCACTAAATGAATGGTGGCAAGTTGAGGACTATCTGTGGTTTCAGTCCAGTGAATTGGTTTACTGTCCAATAATTTACCAATCATTGAAAACACGTGCATTGTTTTCGCTGTTTCTCTGAACTCCAGAATTTGGAGTTTTCTTTTTTTTTTCGTGTACAGCTAGTCCTCAGCGTATGACCAAAATTGAACCCAACATTTCTGTTGTTCAGCGAGACATTGGTTGTGAGCTTTGCCCCTTTTTACGACATTCCTTGCCACAGTTGTTTAAGCGAATCACTTCAATTGATAAGTTAATGGGTTGTTAAGTGAACCCCATTGATTTTGCTCATTAGAAGGTCGCAAAAGGGGATCACATGACCCAGGGACACTGCAAACAGTCATAAGTATGAACCAGTTGCCAAGTGTCCAAATTTTGATCACATGACCATAGGGACGCTGCAAAGGTTGGCAATTTTGAAAAACTGTCACGTTTTTTCAGTGCCATTTTAACTTTGAATGGTCACTAAATGAACTGTTGTTATTCAAGGACTACCTGTATTCTGAAAGCATATTCCATAGAGAGGATGAAAATTATTGGATCTACAGTTTTGTGACAAAACTGGACACCGGTACATTTTTCACACGTGGATCTATATTTTGGGCAGTGTTTGCGGTTATGCGAAATCAAAAGAGCCAAAGTCATATCTTTGGAGACTTAGTTTTGGTCAATAAATGTAAAAGTCATGATAAACCCTTTTGATTTTTTCTTCTAGGCTCGTGGATGACAGATGTGTGGTTCACCCGGAAGCAGGCGATCTTTGCAATCCCCCAAAAAAATTCCGAGGTAAAAAACACTTGTTGGAATTAATTACTGGAATGTATTTCTGTGCAACAACTGCAGTAGTATTCAGCCAGTAGATGGCAGTGTTTGCAAGTTTGGATCTATGGCATATACTTAAGTAGTTTCCTGTTTCCTGTTACAGTTAAACGGTTGAGCAGGAAAGCACATGGTGACTGTGCCCTTTGTTTGCTCTGCGATGCTATAGACAAACAGAATTTCTAGCAGCACTAAAGACATTAAAAGGACATTGTATATAACAACCAGCTGTAGCAATTTTGTCAAATTAATTTTTTAGCATGTTGTCTTCTTTTTTCTTCAAAATAACATTAAGAAGAGATTGGACAACCATTTGTCTGAAATGGTATAGGGTTTCCTGCCTGAGCAGGAGGTTGGACTAGAAGACCTCCAAGGTCCCTTCCTCTCTGTTATTCTGTTCTGTTCTGCTTACGGAAGAAGCAGCCTGTTTACTGGAACTGCCCTTGGTTCCTGCCACCACCTCCTGGCTCATTCAAGAAGCTGGTGGGAGAATTTGGGAAAGTGGGAAAATTGATGTTTTTCTTTTCTCTCCCCCCCCTCTTTTTAGTATCCCCCACCATCCCTATTTGTTATGGGGCTTTTGTTTTACATCAGACAACAGTAACTGACCTCATTTCTCACTCCCATCTCCACCCCCAGCTCAGGCCTGCTGTGAGGGCTGGAGTGGTGGGGTGTCATCTTTCCCAGAAGCGTTGCCAAGATGATTCCAAGAAGTTGCTGGTGCAATTTTGTAACTGAATCTCCTGGGAATGGTTCTCATTAGATATTATCCTCTCCCATATCCTTGACCTATTCAGAATCCTCTTTTTTTCCCTCTTCTTTTTAACATGATCAAAACTTGTTTTCAGGGGGGCAGTCACAACAGGATTTCTAATTTGTGTTGTTGGCAAACTCATCAGAGAGAAGAATTCAAACTCCTCCTGCTTATTTCTTTATCGGTGTGAGTTTTTCCCTACACGTTCCCATGCCTTGCAATGCCTCAGTGTCTAAAACAAAAATTTGTCACCTTCTTAACAAGTCATTGAACTTGAGATTCATGCATTGATATTCTAGACTCAGAGCTAGCTTGGCAGGCTCTGACCAGGCTTTCTTTTCTCCATATGTGCTGAGGGAACTTATTTAGATTAGCTGCTGGCCTTTTTTCCTTGTATTCTTTTATGCTTAAGGCCTCCCGATTGCTTTTATATATTGTTTCACATCCGTAAATCTGTGGCCGTGTTTGCTTAATAGCAGCGACAGATTTTGGCTTGAATTAAAACGCCATCTTAGCCACTTCAGTTCTGGTATTAGAGCCATGTTGTAGTTCCCAGGGTTTCAAACTGCTTAGATTTGTAGCTATTCAGACAACATGTTTCTTTCATTTTGAGTACATCCATTTACCTCAATCAATAGGTGTTCCAGACATCTTTATAAAAGACCTGCATTTATAAAAGAATATGCAACTTGCGTCCAACCAATCCAAAGTTAGTTTATTAACCATCTGTTGTGATGCATCAGTTACTTGATGCTGCTTTCATTTCCATTGTCCCAAGGAAGAAGAAGAACGGAGAGATTGTCACAGCGATACAGGACTGAAAAGCTATACTGACTTTTGTGGGTCCCAATTTACGGAGGCCTGCTTTTGAGGAATACTACTTGATAATTCTTCCAGAAAAGGAACTTAGTTTGTCTCTGTGCAACTGCAGAGAAAATACACAACCCCAGCATGAATTTCTTACACACAGACTCTGACATTCATGGAACTATTACAGGACATTTCCAAAGTTGGACAACATTAAAGTTCCATTGGTCCCTCAGCCATCATCAGTAAAATATTGCTTTGTGTATTAAGACAGAATAAAAATTGATAGACAAATAACTTCCCCCTCAGGTGCTCTCAACATGCCTTAAAAAAAGTCCTGTGTACAACATGTCTAGGTTTGTCAAGTGTCTAGTATCTTAAAGCCTGAACTGAAAGACAGAGTTCAGAGGTATAAAGGGATTATCGGGAAAAGTAAACTCTCTGATTAAAGGAGAGTGGATTTTCCTCAATTTGCCAGTAATTTTTTTTTTTTTAAAGTATTAAAGTTGACAAATTTAAAACCTTTTATTGCTCTTTCAAATGCTTTTAAATGGCATTGTAACTCTACAACATTTGCTACATCACCAATCTTTAGATAATCAGGACTACATTTTTTAAAAAAAATATTAGACTTTCATCCCACCTTTATTATTTTTTTATAAATAACTCAAGGCAGTAAACATACTTAATACTCTTTTCTCCTCAATGTTTTCCCACAACAACAACCCTGTGAGATGGTTTGGAACGGAGAGAGAGTGACTGGCCTGAAATCATCCAGACAGTTTTTCATGTCTATGATGAGCTCACAGTTTCCTTGTTTCTAGCCTGGGGCCTTAACTGCTAACATGCAGAATACAGGTAGTCCTTCACTTACAACAGTTTATTTAGTGGCCGTTCAAAGTTACAACAACACTGAAAAAAGTGACTTATGACCATTTTTCACACTTACAACCTTTGTAGCATCCCCATGACCATGTGATCAAAATTCAGATGCTTGGCAACTGGTTCATACTTATGACCGTTGCTGTGTCCCAGGGTCATGTGATCACCTTTTGTGACCTTCTCATGAGCAAAGTCAATGGGGAAGCCAGATTCAACTAACAACTCTGTTGCTAACTTAACAACTGCAGTGATTCACTTAACAACTGTGGCGAGGAAGGTCGTAAAAGGGGCAAAAACTCACTTGAGAAATGTCTCATTTAACCAGATAAATTTGGGGCTCAGTTGCGGACTGCCTGTACTTCAACTGCGTGGCTGAATAATGGTTGATATTCTGGGGATAACATTTTTGAAAAGTTTAAGATTGGGAAAAGTTGGTGTTGATTAATAAATCACTTTTTTTTTTGCACAACATGCTTAATCAGGCGAATTAAAGACCTATAGTCATATATGCAAACATATATAAGCATCACCTGGATACATTTTTGGAGAAAAAAAATCTCCATAATGTGTTTTAGTAAGTGTTACTAGTGTTAGTTTATGAATTAGGAAACCAGGGAGTACACAGGATCCCATAATATTTTGTACTTCTAAACTCCAGGCAGGTGGAGGGAGATCGCCATCTTCTTTTGAGCAAATACAGTAAAGATATAATAATTTGGTGTTATTTATATCTGAAAAGAACCTTAAGTTGCTTTTAAAATTGGTCCGGGCCATAGGTCCAGAATATGGCTGAATTCTGATAACAGCCCATACAGATTGCCGAAAATAGCAACTTGCAGTGTAGAATTAGCTCAGCTGGAAAACATTGAATTAGAAGTATCTTAAGGTAGTATGACTGTTGTCAAAGGACAAACAGGCATTTATGTAACAGCTTTAGTGGATGAAACCTGTACTTTGATTACTCAACACTGTCAAAGGAAATTTCAGTAATAACAAAACTGGAGATACGGCTATGTTTGTCCATTTAGTTTTGCTCTAGCTTACCATGCGGGGCGAATTCAGCTGCTGTGGTTTGTAAATCTTGGCTTAATATGTTATATGGGCCATGTCACTGTTACCTTTTCAGTAATGCCTAATTAAACAAACCATAGCTTAGCACAAATTGTAAACTCTGTAGGAGAGATGGGCTGTAGGTGAGACAGGTGGCATATAGGTCTAATAAAATAAATAAATAAAAAATGCAGTCATTGTGGGATGGACTATAAACATTGACAGCTTTCTCCAAATTGCTACACTTCAGAACTGTTGGACCAGGAAACTGAATTTCCAGCCGTGTGAAAAGGCTGATGTAAAGTTATACTTCTACTAAACAGGAAATATTGAGTGTTGAAGTATAAAGTCATGGCTTGCAAAATGAATTCCATTCTATTCCTTATAGCTTGACAACTTCTCAACTTTAAACATTTTAGATCCCAACTTATAATTAATCGGTAATAAAAATATATCCTGGCATGATATAAAGAAATAATCATGTTTTATCTGCTGCCATTTAATGAAGTATTTTGTCTTGTACTGGTAGTCTTCGATTTACAACAGTTCATTTAGTGACTGTTCAGAGTTACAATGGCACTGAAAAAAAGGGACTTATGACCATTTTTCACATGACCATTTCAGCCTCCCCATGGTCATGTGATCAAAATTCAGATGCTTGGCAACTGACTCATATTTACGACCATTGCACTGTCCCAGGATCATGCGACCACCTTTTGCAACCTTCTCACAAGCAAAGTCAGTGGGGAAGCCAGATTCACTTAATAACCATGTTGCTAACTTAACAACTGCAGTGATTCACTTAACAACTGTGGCAAGAAACGTTATAAAAGGGGACAAAACTCGCTTAATAAATGTTTCACTTAACAACAGATATTTTGAGCTCAGTTGTGGTTGTACGTCGAGGACTACCTGTGGTTATGTTATTATCCATGCATTTTTGTTATTGCAACTTTTACATTTTGCTTCTTTGTCATAGACACATACCAGGTATTGAATATTAATCTGTAGTGGTGATAATAATTACTTTCAGGTTGCTTGATTAATGTCAGATGCTATCCTTCTTGAAATGTTCTGCATTGCAAGTCAGTACATTAAAAAAGGAAGGCATACATTTATTTACACACATACAAATATATGACAACTTTTCTTTGGCTTCGTGGAAAACTCAGTGAATATTGGGATGAAGAATAAGATTGGACTTTTTCATCTCTTGCTATCCAGCGCTCCAGCCATTTCCTATGATAAAGTTGTAATGTATTTCTTCTAATGTTTAGTTTTGCAGAATCAGCTTATAGTTCTTACTACTAACTGAGATCCCAGACCAATACCATTCCTTGTAGCTCCTTTAAGTGCTTTTTATCTTGGGAACTCACAAAGTTGTTTTGCAAAACCAGAGAGCATTGCATGTCTTGTAAATATTTAAGTTCCATGATTTAGTTTCTTTTTTCTTGTTTAGCTATCCTGAAAAAAGTTAACGGGGCATCTAATTGCACTATTTCACAATGTTGGGGCATTTAATTATCATTCTTTATTAGTCTGTCTTTCAGCAATTAAAAGATAAACCACAGGTTCCAAGTTAAGACATTGTGGTGGAAATGATTTGAGTGGCGCCTCTGATCTACATTTTCTCAAGGGAAGAGAGTCTTTAATTTGACATTTTGAACATCCTCTCTGACTTTGAAAGGAAAATAATAACAATAGATTGGCATGGATCAGAGCTTTCAGCAAAACAATGTTGGTAGAGAAACTGAGAGATGCTAACAAGCTTGTACAACCTGACTTGACTAGAATCGAAAGGGTAGCAAGACTCATTTGTGCACTTGAATAAATTGCAAGGGTAGTAATGTATGAGCCTTAAAATTTTAAAAAAGGTAACTCTCTTGTTTCAAACTAGTAAGGTGAGAATTAAGGCACAGTCAAATTGTGGGGAAGGACACTAGATCATGTTCTCTAATTGGCTTTATATTTTCTTTTCAGAACCATTGCTAAAACTAGAATGTGCATTTCTGTCTTTTAAAGTTGGATCAGGATAAATACTGTAAGAGTGGCCATGGTTGAGGAGACTGGAATCCTCTCTGATATTACTTTTTTTACAAGCTATTTCTGAGCCCATGGGTTGCTAATCAGTTGGGAGAAGGAATTGTCACATTATGATGTCTGAAAACTGGGCCCCAGAGATAATGTGGTGTATGTGTGATGGCTATAAGTTTCTTTGGCAGGTTATCACAGAGGTTTTAACACAACATATTTAATTTATGGTCTAATTAACAGTTCTACATCCCATTTTTGATGGGTATTGGGCCTGTGGTATGCTGTAGTCCATAAATCTTAGGGAATGGGTCTGTAGAATCTCTGAATAATGCAAGAGGCAGAAAGTGTAGAGAGTAGGTGTCTCTAGAGTAGTATTATTATGTATGTATTACCCTTTACTTATTCCATTTGGTCCTTAAACGAGCATAACAAGAGTCGTACTGATTCATGTCCCTGGGACAATTCTTTAGCTCCCTTTGAAGATTTGAAAGATCTGAATTTAGCCTTAAGTATCCTGGGGTCAGTATGATTCACTGGCACAACATTAACACAATTATTAGGAAGACATAATGTCCTGGTTTGACCTCTCTCACACACACTTCTCCCTGCAGGGAGACCAGCCAGGACAATGTCAAGTCATAAACTCTGTAAGCACAACTTGCTTCATGCCTGTGGCTGGGTAGCATTGTAAAAGGATCCAGTTACCAAGCAACCAGGGTCAGAATGTCACTGGGTCAAATGTAAACGAAACCTTAGGATCTTGTCTAGGTCTATTAATGTATTGTCAGCCAACAGTGCTGAGGTGACCATTTCAGGCACAAGAGTAATTAGGCAAGCAAGTATGGGTGTCTATCTACTCAGAACACAATCTTGCCCATTTTTTTTTACAATGCTAGCATTGTAAAAGGATCTGGTTACCAAGCAACCAAGGTCAGAATGTCATTGGGTCAAATGTAAATGAAATGTTAGCATCTTGGTTAGGTCTATTAATATATGGCTATCCGACTGATCTGGGTGGCCCTTTTGGGCATTTGAGGAATTAGATAGGCAAATATGCATGCCTTCTGATTCAGAAAAATGACTTGTGCATTTTGGGAAGCACCTGGTTGGTAGCGGTCCTTTTGCTTGCCTCAAATGCTGACTTAAACTTAAGAATGGCTTAATATCATAGAATTGAATAACTATTAAAAAAAATATTTTTCATCCTACCCTGATTATTTTTATAATAACTCAAGTACGTGAACATACTTAATACTCCCTCATCAACCTATTTTCCCCACAACAGCAGTCCTGTGAAATAAGTTAGGCTGAGAGAGAATGACTGGCCGAAAGTTACCCAGCTGGCTTTCATGCCTAATATGGGGCTAGAACTCACAGTCTCCTAGTTTCTAGCCTGATGCCTTAACCACAAGACCAAATTGCCTCTGGTTTGCTATGACAAATGCTACAGTAAGGTCATGTTTTGTGAAGATACTGTTTGGCATACTTTGCCTCCATTTTAAGTAGTCAGGATGGATTTCTTGAGGGATCGCCAGCTTTCTAACAAAAGCATTAAGTTCATAATCCTATAAATATGTATGTGACATAAAACCCATTGAGAACATTAGATCTTATGAGTTTAGTGGGGACTACTCCAAGTAAGATTGAGGTCAGGGGTGTATCTCAGAAAGGATCAAATCACTCTCCCAGAAGCTACTATGGTTGTCGGTTGGGAGTCAAGGAGTCAGTATGACACAGTGGAAAGAAATATCTCAATTTCTGCATAGGAAGTAGTATCACAAATCAAGATTGTAGGAAACATCTTCTTTCTCTGGCTGTTGTACAAAGTTTTCTCAAGTACCAAGGGACGGACACATTTATTAGTTTCACTTCTTCCCACATGTGTTCTTTTTTTTTTCCCAGATCCCAAATTCTTTCAGTTCCAGAAGCAATCTGGTAATTTCTCATTCTCTGAATCTGATTTTTTCCTTAAATTCTTTCTGACTTGTTTATGAAGACATTTGCAAATTTAATAAGTTCCATTAGGAAAACGAACCTAATTCTCACACATTTTTTCCTTTAGTTTTTCCTTATTTGCTCCAGTTAAATGTCCAAGTTAGGGTGTTCTGGGAGCTTTTTGTTTCTTTCTTTCTTTTTTTTTTCAGTTGCTTGCATGACAGTTTTGGAGACAGGAGTTGCTTTGAAACAGATGTTTTCTGACTGCAGAAACAGTGGGGATGTATCCATATTTAATTCAGTATGAAATCCTGATCATGGCATTGTTTGATTCTCAGGAGACCCAACTTGTGCCAAAACCAGGACTGCATCTTTGTTTAGTAACTACCTTTTTCCAGATGTTCACAAATCTGTGGAAGAATACATTGGAAATAAAACTTCCAAAAAACATCTCTGCCTCCTTAACCAAGTTCATTGAGTTCTTCTTTGTGGCTAGGTAAGCCATATAGCATTTTCCTATTCACAAGTTATGGAGTTCAAGCTTTTATTAAAGCAATGACATCTTACGCATCAGAGGATTAATTTCTCCCAATTCCCCCCCCCCCCAAGATTTTCTGTCATTTTTAGGTCATTAGATTTGATGCAGGAATCTATCTATCTATCTATCTATCTATCTATCTATCTATCTATCTATCTATCTATCTATCTATCTATCTATC
>JANHFL010001809.1:650285-662702 GCA_032468155.1 Oxyrhabdium leporinum
TGACTAATTGCTTGGTAAACTTATATAGGCTGCTAAGCCTATGCTGGGGTGGGGAGGCGAGATGAAGAGTGATTGGGTGGATGAGGGCAAGTGGCGAGTGACCGGTGGGACAGGTTGAGCAGGTGGCAGGGCGAGCAGTCAGCGGGCGGGCAGGGGCAGGGCCAGCCAGAGGTGATATTTGCTGGTTCTCCGAATCAATCAAAATTTTCCCTACCGGTTCGCCCGAACTGATGCAAACCAGCTAGATTCCACCTCTGAACAAGACCCTTAAAGTATGCCACTGTCATCATAAGTTCAGGAAGCAAAATTATGTTTGATTGTGTGGCTGCTTTAGGAGAAAGGATTTTTTCTTCTCCATTTTTAGTTCAGTTTAAAGCCATCCTTTCAAGTCTGAGCCCAAATGCAGATAGTGATCTATGCCTACTTTATTTAACCCCCCTTTCCCTGTGGGATTCCTCTATAGATCTCTTAAATTATAGCTTAAGTAAGATTGGGGAAATTTTGGCTCTCCTAGATGTTAATTAGAATTCCCAGTCAGAATGGCCACGGAATGGGATGATAAGATACAAAGATTCCTTATGTACTTTCCCATTGCCCACCTTCTTAAGGTCTTTAGCAGTATTCAAAAGGGAGATAGTTTAATGGAAGGACATATTCTAAGTTTTGCACAATAAGCTGTTGTCATATTATGTTATAACGCTAATTCTGTGGATGAATGATTATATAGCATAATTCCTGCAATAAACTCTGGGTTCTTTCAAAGTGGAAGGCATCTGCAAGTAATGTGGTCTTGAGTGATATATACTTAAGGTAGAAATCATTATCAGAAACATTTTATTTTTCCAACAAGAGTCTGAAGTCAATAAATTGATTGTGGGCAATAGCAGCTGAACTAATTCAGGTTCCCTCTTCCTCTCTGACAACAATTATGCAAGGAAACTGGATGTGCTGGATGTTTTGATTACTTTGTGACATATTAATATGAGGCTTTTGAGGCTATTACTGCTATTTCATTGGATAATTTCTACTAGGAGAATTGAACTCATCCCCCAATGAATATCTAGTTCATATTTGAAACAGAACATACAATAATATTGTTGGAAGGATTTTGGAAACATTTTAGTCCCAGATGGTCAAACTCATTTTCATTGAAGGCCGCATCAGGGTTCTGTTTGACCTCCGGGGGCTGGGGTGGGCGTGGCCAGGATGGGCATGGCCAGCTCGACATCACTTGTGTCGAGGGTGCTGTGGTGGCCCGAGTGCTCTGCCAGCAAAAACGAGCTCCTGAGCTCCATTTTTTGCTGCAATGGCCTTCTGCAACCCTTTGCCAGAGAAAACAGAGCTTGCGAGAGCCTTCCCGAGCTTCGTTTTCGCTGGCAGAGGCACTGTAGGCCAGTCTTTCACTGTTTCCAAAGTGGCCCCATGGGCCAGATCTAAGTATCCCATGGTCCGGATCCAGCCCCCAGACCTTGAGTTTGACACCCCTGTTCTAGTCCAACTGCCTGCTTGATCTGGAGACCTTATATCATTCTGGACAAACGGTTGTCCAATCTATTCTTAAGAATCTCCAGTATTAGAACACCCACAATTTCTAGAGGCAACCCATTCTACTGATTAATTGTCCTCACTGTGAGGAAATTTCTCCTTAGTTCTAGATTGAATCATACTTTAATGATTTAATTATCATTCCTGTCATCTGAAATATTAAAACAGGAAGACTATAGTAAACTAGGAATGCAATTAATAAACAAAAGTCTATTAATGTAACTAATGTTAATCCTAGTCCTATCCTCATCAACATTCCTCTATTTTTGTTTTATGAAACTTATCTAGAAGTTATTAACTTCTTTCTCCAGGTCATTCAAGGGCTTTGAGTTCACAATCTATTCAAATACTGGCCCAAATACTAGCCTACTACTGCTTTGACTAGCTTTAACTTTAATTATTCTTCTATTGGAAGAGGAAATTAAATCTGATTTTATATACATCTACCTAGCAAGGCTGCACTCTATAGTATATTTTCTCATAATTAAAATACATATGCATGGCCTGTAATGTGATGAATCACTAGACAGATGTGATAATACATCTGAGTCTGAATAATAAAATAGACAAATATAAATCTGTTTAAACAATGAATGTGAACAATTTTCATCATGGGCACTCAAAAGTCAAGATAAAGGGGAAAAAAATCAACATACAGTAATGCCAATACTGTAGAAATTTTTTTTGTTTATAAGGGAGTAAATGAGCCAAATCTTTCTGGTTCATGTCAAATGAAGATACATAGAATGTGGTGCAAAATATCATTAAAAGTTATTGTTGTGACCTAAGCTTCCCAAGATCATGAAGCAGACTCCTCATTCCGATAAAACCCCTTTTATTTAGGTTAAAGGGAATTCCGCTCCAGCAAGATCCCAGCAAACAGTCTTTCAGGAGATTTCACAACTACAGACCTTTATCAGGCTTGGAGAGTTGCCAGGCCAATATCTTCCAAATGCCATGCTGTAGCAGCAATTACTTGGCAAGAAGTCAGGAACAGATCTTCACCCTAATGAACTAATTGTCTCCTGCAAACACCACTCCCCTTTCGGTCCTCTTTTATTCCCTATGGGAGGGGCCATTCAACGTCCACCTGAGCCTTTATTCTCGAGTTGACCCTTGTTCCTTAACTGTTCCTTTCTCCTGGCAGCTCTGCACATGCGCACATCGGGAACAGGCTCCAGCCGTTCTTCTTCCCCATTGATCTCTGACTCTGAAGGCAGCTGATAACTGTCAGACAGTCCTGGCCACAACTCTTCCTCCAATGCAGAGCACTTGTCAGAGCCTTCCCCAGACTCCAGGACTGGCCCATGTTCCTCCCCAACCTCCTCACTGTCCAAATCTTCAGCCAGCTCTGCTGGCTGCTGTCGAGCCACAACACTGGTAGAAAAGTGCAGTGACTTAGATGCATGTTTTATTTAAAATGCAGATAGCAGATGTTGCATGAATAAATGTGAAGTGACACAAGGAAGGAAAGATGGGGCACCAGGTTTAATTCCTATAAATTCCAGAGGAAGTCACTTCACATTTATTCCTGCAACATCTGCTATCTGCATGCCGAATCTAATATAACCCATCATCTTCAAAATGTAATGGTTCTTGAAGACCTACAGAACTAAGTGAGCATTTTTGCTTTAGGTCCACTGATAGAAGACATTTTATCCATGAAAGTAGAATGCTGAACTCCAGCATTGAATGTGTGCAACAGCTAAACCACAAAGAAGATAGATATCAAAATTTGAATTAAATACAGATAAAGCAAGATGAATTGTGGTACATTTAAATAGTTTCAGTCCATTATTATGCTTTGTGTCTGTCCTGATTCAGGTAGGTGTATTTTTAAAGCTTAGCTATGCCCCCACCATGTCTAGAATTTAAATTTCCAACAATTGCATTTGAGATAATAGAATAGAGAGTAGAGTAGCATAGCGTAGCATAGCGTAGCGTAGCATAGCATTGAGTAGAGTAGAGTAGAGTAGAGTAGAGTAGAGTAGAGTAGAGTAGAGTAGAGTAGAACAGAACAGAACAGAACAGAACAGAACAGAACAGAATAGAGCTGGAAGGGACTTTAGAGGTCTTCTAATCCAACCTCCTGCTCAAGCAGCAGAACCTATACTATTTCAGATAAGTGACTGTCTAGTTTCTTCTTAAAAACCTCCATGGAGCACCCACAGTTTCTGAATAGATGTATTGCAAGGTGGGTTAGATGCCACATTTGATCTTTGGGTACTATTCCAGCAGCCAGGTTCAATGCAATTCTGGAATCAAGAAAAAAATGACACTTGAGCTCAGTTATATTTAAAGTAATTTACAATTAAATATAGCCAATGTCATTACTGTTCTTCAGTCTTGTATTTAATAATTTTTCATTCTGTCACATTAACAATCATAATTTGATAACAACTTTGAGAAGTTTCTGGAGGCTGTATCCAGGGTTTTCCAGGGCCATAAAGCATCTGTGGGGTTTCAGATTGTGCCTCTCTGATGAATTATGAGACATTGTCAGGTGTGTTCATTTTATTTTGCTGGAACTGTTATGCACTGATTGATCTGAAATATAGATCATTGTGAGGGAGTAGAGAGAGAAGTTGGAAAGAAAGAAATAGAACATTAGAAAAAGCCAAGACTGAGCAGTGGAATTAAAGGGAGTAAAAGGATGCTGGGAGTTAAGATTCCAGAACCATTTATAGATGAATAATAGCTGCCTTTCTGTCAGACTTGTTTAAGACATGTAGAATGGAAGCAAAAACAGTTTTTATTTTGTTAACTTTGGACTAAATTAGAGCGACTCCAAAACCATATTGCTTTTGAATCAACAGGTACACTTGCTGCTTGGGAAGACTCAGTGCGACTCCTGGCCCTTCTCTATTGTCCTGTTAGATAGTTGTGTGGATTTTCTTGGTTCTCGAATGCATTTGCGATTACAACTCAGCTAATACAAAGGATGGAAAGGGAGAGAAGGTAATGGGACTTTCCGCCCCTCTTCCCCTTGAACTATCTGCAAAAGAGGAACTTTAGTTCATGTGGGCATTTGTGTGGCTGACACTCTAGAATGAAGGATAAGTTTGTTTTCCATGACTGTTCAACGGTGGCTTATAATTTCATTATGGTATAAAGGACTTTGATGCAAAAATACACACAATTTAGTAACCACATTTCTCTTTATGTAGGACATCCACTTACAAGGTTTATTGCTTATTATTTTGTTTTCCAGAAAGTCATTTTTCTGGTAGTTGTGGTGCCTCAGTTATGGCCTGCTGTTCGGGCCTATGACCGGGTCAAGGCCATATTATGCAGGCAATCGGATTCCTGTCACTTTTTGAAGAGAACAGAGATTGTGACTAATTCTTTAAAATCTATTTCAGAAATGTTTAATATCCTGGATTTTTCAAATGCTTGATCGGAAGCACTTTGGAACTAGAAAATATACATTTACCAAAGAGGAAACTTCTGAATTTATCTAAAGAACTTCTGAATAATAATGTTTATTCTACTGTTCTGCTTCTATCGTTTACATTCACTTAACCAAATGCTTCCACCCCAATTTCCAAGAAAATAAAAGGTTTGAACCTTAAAGGGAAAACTTTCTGTTGTGTGAAACAAAAGAATACAACCTAAGGACCTAGGGTTAGATATAACCCCTTAGAGCTCCTCCAAAAATTCCAAGAAAACAATATTTTTTTGTTTTAATATGCATAGTATAAAGGGGAAATATCAAGTACATGAAAGGTAACCATACCACTTAATTTAGTAATGCCATTTAAATCAAATCAAATCAAGGACCACTTGTATACTGAATACTATTTGGTGTATATACCACCAGAATCATAGTGCATAAATTAAAACAACCACCATAAAATGCCATATTAATTTGAACCCTGATAATAAATGACTTAATCAAATGAGTCCAAATGCCCACTGGAAAGTTTGTCTTAAACCTGTTTCCAGATACCGTACCAAAGTGGGGAGTCACCGAATCCCAAAGTAGAGATTATTCCACACAAGCCTGGCACTACCACAAACATTGGTACAAGTAAAAATCTTTATATGGTCCTGGACCGGTACAAATAAGACTATGAAAGCAATAACAACAAATACAATGGAATTCATTTGCCTGTCAAGTCAAAGTTGAAGTGCACTAAAAATGCCAGGTTGGTATACCCAACTGTGAGATAAAATACAAGTAATAATAAGAGTTCTTGATGTTTTGGCTGAGATCAAATGTAGCATCTGCTCTTATCAGACACTACCAGTGAGAAGTTTCAATCTGTTTTGCTTTCTTGTATAAATGGGAGAACACCAGCAGTTTCTTCTGCGATGGTCTCATTGGGTGAGTTGACTCTGGCTAGAAAAGAGGATCCTGTAAATACCTAAGCTATACAGGACTTGCTAATCCCAAACCATCCCTTTGAATTACATTCAGAATCCCATAGGCAGCTGAATGCAAGGCCCGCAGCGCAGATGTAACACAGTCATGGCAATAAATGCCAGATGATCTGCAGACTGTTACACTTTCCACCCACTGTAGGTTCCAAGTAGTCTTTGAAGATCGTCCCATGTTGAACACACAGGGAATAATGTGTGTTCAAATAAGTAGGGATGAGGGTGGGAATCCCAGGAGATCTTCCTGTTCTAGATAGGGCTGTAACTGGCATGATGGCTAGAGCACGCAAAGGGTTGATCACCTATAGCTATGGGTAGCTATGATTCCAGGAGAATACTTGAGCGCAGCAGCAAGGACGTGCTCCTTTAGGGAAGGTCCTTCCTCCATGAGAAACACTATTGGGGCTGACCTTGAGAAACAAATATCAACTCCTTCCTTGGGTTCAGTTTCTGTTTGAAGAAACTAAGAGATCTAAGAGCCTCCAGAAATCAGGGCAAGATGGTGACAGCGTCCCTGGCTTGGGCTGGAGTAACAATGCCCAGTTGGATACTGTTCATGTATTTCTTAAACTAGGCATTAAATCAATGGATGACCTGCACTGGTGGCTTCATATAGATGTTGAAAAAAGCAGAGGGGAGAGGAAGGAACTCTGCAATACCCCAGGTTAGAGTGGCTACTAGGAATGTGTCCTTTCCCAGTGGAACTGTTAACTAAGGAAGGAATGGAACTCCTGTAGAGCAGGTGGTCCAGAAGGACACCGTAGTATCGTTCCTGACTCTTTGCACATAGTCAGTGGAATAAATAGGCATAAAGAGGTCTAATACAGCCAGGAAATATGCACTACTCCCAAGTAATCTCAACAAAGGTAATCATTCAGCATGACCGATGCTGTTTCAGTCCCATGCACAGGGTTGAATCCTTTTATGGTCTTTATTGTTTTACGACCCGGGTTTGTAAACTGCCTAGAGATGTGCTTTGTGTCAGTATACAAATAATGGAAATAAATAATTAAACTAAAACCAATATAATTTCCTCTTAAAACTACTTTTGGAGTGCTTTTAGGCTGGCAACTTTAGACACACACTACCTGCAGATCATGTTCCAGTTCAAGCTCCATCAGGAATTGCAATCTAACCTTCTAAACTTCCAGAAAAGGAATATCACAGTTTTATGATTCCACATCCAGGTATAGACAAGTCACAACTGGCATGACTTCAGAAATGGGGGGAGATGAATGACTGTGCACTGATAGCGTAGGTGGAGACTGTTTATTTTAAAATAGATTTTTAAAGCTTGTTTAAATATATTCCATATATTCAAAGTATAATCTCTAGTGCAAAGGATATAATCTAGTTCAAGGATTGGTTTTATACAAATATCGTGCAACTGTTGCTCAGAGAAGCATGGTAGTAAGAACAGTCATCTAAAATGTCCTTGCACACTTTGAAACCTCACTGTTTCAAGAAGCAACCTACAAGTTGTGGAAATTGAATAAAAGTTTTCAATTCCTCTCCCTCTCCTACCTCATCCCCCTGTCCAATTTTCTGAAGATGTAAAAGAATAATGGGGAAAACATGGAACAGTGCTGCATGTATAGAAGCTTTACAAAATGCAAACTATTGGAAGGAACCATTTCCCAACCTGTGTCATTCCAGATGTTCTGGTCTATATGTACAATCATGATGGGAAGTCATCAGCAAGGCAGCAACTTGGGGGAAACAAGGCAAAACATCATTTCCCCAATCTTTCATTATTAACATAATAGTTTGCTTCTGTTTAGGGTTCACCATTCAATTTATTCTGCGGAGCTAAAAAATAAATCTGCCTTCATGTCACATAAATAATGCCAACAGTGATTGGCCTGGCAGCCTCACACCTCAAATCCCACCTCTACTATATTTTTATTAGTACAGAATAATTTCTAAGACATCAAAGGATGGTCCTCTCATCATCTTACTCTTTATAACTTTGGGAGAATGCTCATACAATGTACAGAGCCGAAGCTTAAATTTTATCAGTTTTAGTAAAAATTAAATAGCCACTGCTCAGCCTTTGCTGGGAAGTAATAGGGCTTTATAGACTTCCTTTTGGAATGAAACCAAGTCATCTTTCCAACTAACTAACTGCATTCGTAAGATAGACAGGTTAAGTCATTCCTCCTCCCATGGCCCATATGAAAAGACTACAGGTCACTTGCATTTCTGAGTAACTGAATTCAAACTATGAGTCTCCTGCCCCCTTGCAGTGCATCTGGTCCTTTTGTCACTATCTTTTGAATGCTATGAAAAATTGCTCTCACTTCTCATGACTTTTCAACTGTGATAGGCAACCTACTTTTCTCCAGATGTTTAGCATTATAATTCACACAACCTTTTGCCATTGGTCATGCAGTGTAGCTTGTCCTGTTCAATAGCTTTCATCTAAGAGCCTAAATTCTTCTGATATATTCTTTATGTTTGCTAGTTTCCCTTCTTTTAAAAATAGTTAAACTGGCAGACGTATTATCATTGTTAGTGCTATTTTCCATTTTTTACTTTCTCAATTAAATCAAAATTTATATTCTTTTGTTTTGCTTGATTAGTACTGCAAACCACCTCAAAAGGAAGGCAGGATTAAAGTCCTATATAGAAACAGACTAGGAATAGTTTCTACAAAAGCTACAGATTTTCTTTCTGTCTTCTTAGCAGACCGGCAACCTGGGACTTTGAATTCTTTTTTTCACTCAAATACTTTAGCTGAGGATTGATATTCCTGTACATTACATTATATTCTGATCACCTGGGAGTAGTGGCTTTTGAGTCACTACTAGGAATAGGTTGCAAACTTCTTCATTGCCTGTCCTCATCATGTAGTTTTTATTATTTTTGTACATAACATTTGCATGGCCTCTTTTCAAAATGTTTGCCTTTTCAGTTGCTTTCCACAGATTAAGAGAATTCTGAACTATACAGGAATTATGCGTAATACCTTCTATTGCATTTACTAATAAATATTCCTCCTCTGCAAGATTATAAAAAAAAGCATCTAGGAAAAGTAGCCCAGCTTTCTGCTGAATGCAGGAATTCATTTAATCTTCTCCATCCAGTCACCATTTCAAATTGCCCTATGAGTCCATCACTGTGAAAAGCAGATTGTTCCTCTAAACATCTCCCCCCACCCCTCCATCATTTCTCCCTTAGTCTTCTTTGTTGCAAGCTAAACACATCCAGCTCCTCTTCTTGTTCCTACTGGGTCGTGATTTCTAGATCGATTATTATCTCATCAACTTCAGATTTAAGATACTCCAGCTCCTCAAGGGGTTTTATCAAGAAATGGATATAGTACTCCAAATACAAAGTTCAGTGGCTCTATAATCTGTGATCTGGATGCAATGCTTCACTTAAGATAGTCTAATATTGCATTGGCCATTTTATCCGCTGCATCATGCTATTTGCCTATGTTGAGCTGATCTCTGTAGATCTTTGTCAGAAATACTGCACCCAAATCAGTAATCCCTAACTATGTGCTTGGTGCTTAAGAAATAAATTCATATTTAGATGCAGAACTGTTATGTGAGCATCATCGTGTTAAATTTGACAACAACAGAACATATGAGGATTTTTTCAAATGCTTTGATTTTCTTAATTTCTATGGGGGTTTTTTTATGACTAAAGCTAGTCATATATCTTCCAAGTATGTGTGGGGTCATTTGGCCTATTGTGGTGCTAACACTGCCTGAATAGTCACCTTAAATAAATAAAATGACATTGGCTCTAGGATTACATATTTGTTTACTTATTGTAAAAAGAAAGTGGTCAGACAATTTGTAGTATGTGACATAAAGAGGAGGTTAAGTATAGACTTTCCACAATCAAATTAAAACCTGTGATCATTGTTAGCAAATGAGGAGAAGACTTGATTTCTCCATTTGTTCCCTCTTTATAATGTATTTGATGCAACTTGTTTCATTTTCAAAAATGTGTCAATAATTCCACCTGCCAGTTAAAGCAGCTCTTCTGAGACCTATTTGTGTGTGTTTTGTGGTGTGTGTGTGTGTGTGCATCTTCAAGTTAGTTTTTGACTCCTGGCAACTAATAGACTACACCCTGCAGTTTTCCTGGCAAGGGTTTTCAGAAGAGGTTTTCTATTGCCTCCTTCCTAGGACTGAGGAAGAAGGACTGGCTCAGGGTCACTCACCTGGCTTTCATGCCTAAGGCAGGACTGCAACTCATGGTCTCTAAGGTTTCTAGTCTGATGCCTTAACCACAAGACCAAGTTGGCTCTCAAAGCCATATTTTAATTTAGTTTGCTGGTTTATACCCAAAATATTTTACATGCTACAGAGGATGAAGGCAATGAGAGTTTTTTTTTTAAATTTCCTTTGTAGCTTTAGTCAGCACAAATACCAAAAATACATTTTTTTTAGTATAAACAATATAACAAGGAACAAATTATAACTTATTTATTTATTGAATTTATATTCTGTCATAGTCTCATGAGTCTCGATGATATACAAAATAGGAAGAGAAAAAAAAATTAAAATCTCCACAGTAAGATTATAAATTAAATACCATCAAGAGAAATAAATTTTAAAAACTGACTACCATGCATACTATAGCACTACGAAGTAAAAATAAAATATACACAATAGGTGAAAGCCACTGGAAAAGAGCTTTCAGTAAAACTCTGATGATTTTCAGTGATTTTTCTAGATTTTCCCCAGAACTCGTGATACCAGAGGTGTTTTAATCCAACATAGCTACCCTCCATTCTCTTTCCCGAACAGGCCATGAGGACTTTATCTCTTGCTGTTGTAATAGGTCAGACCCATAGTTGGTGGTGGTGGCAGTCCTGCTGGTTGGTATCCATTTGATATCTATTCAGAAATATGTTCCATTATGTTCAGTGTGGTTTATTACTAAGCAAGTAAACATGGCATTACAGTTTACATTAGACTGCGGTAGTCCTGTGGCATGAATATAATCTGCATTTATTTACAGTGGGTAGTGTTAAAGTATTTTTATCTGTTGTTATGACTATGCTTTTTTCATTGTTACAAAGAAAACTGCTTATTGTGCTTTGCATTTGTTTGATTTGAAGCAAACCTGTCCAATGAGAAAATTTTGAACTTATATGAACAAAAGTCCAATTATGTATTAACTTTCCAAATTTCTGAAGCAGTTCATAATTTTAAAAATCTGTTTAAAAAATCCATCTAATATCGTATATGAAATTCACAATATGTTAGGAAACCTAGGAAAATGTTTAGTGTGTATTTGGGAAAACTGTCCCTCTCATCTCTTTTAGGAGAAATGTGCTAAAATGCAAACTTAGAAAATAATATTAAATATATATGGAAGTGAGATGAAAGAAATATCCATATAAGTAAGCAGAAATGCAAGAATATCTCAGAAACTAGTATGATAGCTAAATATAGGATGATAACTTTTTACGTTTTCTAGTTTGCTTCCAGTAAAACTTAACACAAGATGTCTGAATTCTTCGAAGTTACATTTTAAAACTGTGATAGATATAATACTGTAGCCATTTTGAGACTTGTCCTATGCAATGAAGACTAATATGGATACTCAAATAACAAAATAACAGAGTTGGAAGGGATCTTGAAGGTCTTCTAGCCTAACCCCGTTAGCAAAAAACTATATCATTTCAGACAAATGGTTGTCAAATATCTTCTTAAAAATTTGCAGTGTTGAACCACCCACAATTTCTGGAGGCAACTCATTCTGCTGATTAATTGTTCTAAACATTAGGAAATTTCTCCTTAGTTCCCTCCTTGATTAATTTCGATCCATTGCTTCTTGTCCTGCCTTCAGGTGCTATGGAGAATAGATTGATCCCCTCTTCCCTGTGGCAGCCCTTCTAATCAACCTTAGTCATTCTTTTTATTAAATGAGACATACTCAATTCCTGCAACTGTTCTTTATGTTTTAGCCTCCAGTCCTCTAATCATCTTTATTGATCCTCTTTGCATTGTTTCTAGAGTCTCCACATCCTTTTTATATCATGGTGACTAAAACTGGATACAATATTCCAAGTGTGATCTTACCAAAGTGTTATTAACTTCACATGATCTTGATTCTGTCTCTTTGTTAACATAGCCTAGAACTGTGTTGGCTTTTTTGGCAGTTACAGCACACTGCTGGTTCATATTTAAGTAAGTGTCCACTGGGACTCCAAGATCCCTCTTGCAGTTACTACTGTTGAACCAATAGTAACCAGCTTATTTTATGCCATGTGCATTTGGTCTTTCTTGCCTAAATGTAGAACCTTACTTTTCTCACTATTGAATTTCATTTTGTTAGATAGGGCCCAGTGTTCAAGTCTGTCAAGATCCATCTGGATCTTGAACCTATCTTCTGGAGCATTGACTATTCCTGCCAGGTTGGTGTCGTCTGCAAATTTGATGAGTTCCCCTTCTATCCCCTCGTCTAAATCAGGGGTGTCAAACTCAATTTAATTGAGGGACACATCAGGGCTGTGGTTGACCTCGG
>JANHFL010001809.1:665151-680490 GCA_032468155.1 Oxyrhabdium leporinum
TCTATCTATCTATCTATCTATCTATCTATCTATCTATCTATCTATCTATCTATCTATCTATCTATCTATCATCTATTCTATCTGCAAAATGCTTCATATCCTTAAGCTCTATGCTTCTCCTTTTACTGGAAATTGAGACCAATAATTACAATGATCCAATGAGTAAAAAAAAAAGAGGAGAAAACAAATGCCACTGAGATGCGCCTGGTTTAATTATTATTTGAAGAGTGATATTTGGCTCTTACAGGCTGCTGATCATTGGAAAGAGAGTAATCTTCCTTGCTCCAAAGAGAAGATGCAAATTTCAATGTGCCAGTGGAATTTGATTTCTTACCGAGCGTGACATGGTTATGTTTATCTTTTGACACATGTGGAAGGACACATATTGGCTTTAGAGGACCTCACATCCTTAGAGAAAAATCTTGGTTGTTTGGCCAGTAATCAGCACTGGTAATTTTTCTGTTATGTTGGACAAGGGCTGTGTGCACAGCATACTCTGCATTCAACGTGCAGGAAACAGATGACAGCTTTGCAGAGGGAGTTGCACTGGCCAAGGAACTTGGTGTCAGCCTTGAGAAATCAATATTACCCAAAGGGAAGATGATTTTAGTCTCTCTGGGTTAGGTATATTTTAATCTGTGGACAAAGGTAGTTAATTTCAATAGCACATTTAGCCTCTAAATTATTCTTTCTTACAATTTTTGAAAAAAAACCCCAAAACATATATGTAGACTAAACACAATCCATACGGCTTAGACAGGTTTAACCATTTCTCCCTGCTGTGAAAACAGCCTATTTAAATAATTGATGATGGCCACTCTGGGCTTCTTTGGAGGACTGATGTTGTAAAACTTTCTGTGCCGGTTTTGGTTACATAAGGAAGGACAACAATTTGGAAAGAGACTAGTTTCCTCCCAGAGGTATAGAATTTCCATGCTGAGGCTGGGAGACCTGATGTACTTGAAAGCTTGTATCAGTGATAGTAAGATCAATGCCGGTAGTTCTCCCTTACAACAATTCATTTAGTGACCGTTTGAAGTTACAGCGGCCCTGAAAAAAAGTGACTTATGACCGTTTTTCACACCTACGACCATCCCCACATCTTCATGGTCACCTGAGCAAAATTCAAAGGCTTGGCAATCAGTTCACATTTGTTCCAGTGTCCTGAGGTCATGTGATCACTTTATGCAACCTTCTGACAAGCAAAGTTAATACGGAGGCCAGATTCACCTAACAACCGTGTTACTAACTTAACAACTGCAGTCATTCACTTAACAATTGTGGCAAGAAAAGTTGTAAAATGGGGCGAAACTCACTTGGCAAATTTCTCGCTTCGCAACAGAAATTTCAGGCTCAGTTGTGGTCATATGTTGAGGACTACGTGCAGTGGCATGTAAGCCTCCTTGGAAAATAGCTGGTGTGCCATCACCACACTCTTGAAGTATGTGTTGAATTTGATACGTTTTAGAACAAATTGGAGGCATCAGAAACCTGTGAAACACTGCATAGGTAAGCCTGACTTCTAGAATATGCTTCAGAAGGCTTGTAGCACAGAAGAAAGAGCAACAAAGACTACCCTTATATCTGAATGGCATGCTGAGGTTATGCTTTGATGAACAGGTAAGGCCAGGACAAAGACGTGAGGGGACCAGAGCAAAAGCTATATTAATTTTAATGAAAAGTAATTAAATATAGTTACTATGGTTATTTTCCACTTATTTTATCATCCCTTTATGTTTCAGAGAAAGTCTGTAGAAAAAGCTTCCTGGGTTCAGAAAAGTTCAAAATTGCTAGTAGAGAAATGAATGAAATGAAAATTTGATTACTGAAAGCAGCTGAGTTAAGCTGCTGAGTGTAAACTTGTGCATGCATGCAGTTGTCTGTGCAAACAGGAGCAGCCCAGATTGTTTCCACATCTGAAATGTTCCTTTCATGATATTACAAAGATAGTTTTATAATATTCTGACACTAAAATGAATAAAGCATCTTCATTTTCCATAGCTGGGCAAGGACATTTGACTGGGCCTGATCTGACACCTTTTTGGCAATGATTGTTAGGCAAATCCATCATCCACAATGGGCTCCTCTGCCCCCCTCCACCCAAAACTAGACATAAATGCCAGTTTCTTGCAAAGAACATCATAGTTGCTTGGTTGTGGGACATTGCAAAATGGTTGTAAAGAGTGGACCAGTAACTAAGTGCCCAAAATGCAATCATGCTGGGGTAGGGAGCCATCAGAACTTCGAATCTGGGTTGCATGTGGCCGTGAGGAAGTCCATCTTAATTTCAGTCGAGGATTACCTGAGCTGATTCCGCTCTGCAAAATCATTGTTCTCCCAAAGGTGCTTTTTCACAAGGCAGCTGGACTTTTTGGTTTTCCTTTGAAGATGTTTCGTGTCTCATCCAAGAAGCTTGTTCAGCTCTTCATCTTGGATGAGAAGCAAAATGTCTTCAAGGAAAAACAAAGAAAGTCCACTTGCCTCTTGAAAAAGCACCTTTGGGACAACCATGATCCCTTGGATGACTGGGAATCTCCATAGACGTTCTGTGCTGACTTTAAGGCTGTTGTAGATTCAATGCTGGCTTGAGCCAAGGGACTTATTTTGCAAGTAGAAGATCAATGTTCCCTTTCTGACATGTCTCCTTTGGGCCTTTCCAACGCCAGCCTTTCCAATTTTAAGGGGAAAAAAATGACTTGGGAGGATTTTCCAAAATGGGAATTCTCTCTCTAACTTCAGAGAGCAATAAAATCTAAAATATCTGTGGCCTCTTGGACATCCTTCTAAGAATCATCGAATTTTCCTAACTTAGATGACATGTCTTTAATATTTGCTTACAAGGGGGACAAATATTGTTCTTCCTCTTTTATGGCTTAGAGTCTCTGATGCCATGCTGTTTCTTCTTAATTTCCAAGACAAGAATAGAAGAAGAGCCATGCTGTGTCATAACAAAATGTAGTGCCAGTATAGTGTTTGGTTATTATAGTGATCAATCAGCCCTCAGTGGAAAATTAACAGGTGGTAGGACATAAGTACAATGCCACCAACAACATATCTTCTCTCAAAATTGGTTTAGGGCAGACTACAACCACAATTACTGGAGATTGTATGTGGACTTAATGAATAGCCATCAATAACTCTAGAATTTATCTAACACGCCTTTTAAAGCTGTCCAAATAAATTGCTATCAGCAGTATTTCTTGTGATAGCAGATATAATAGGTTAACAGTATGATGTATTGTTACTTCTTTTGTCTATCCTGAATCTCCCATTTAATGTAATGCTTATTTGCAATCTTAGTAATTTTTTACTAAGTAATTTAGTAAAATTTAGTAATTTTACTTTAGTAATGTAAAATACATTTCTGCAAAATGAATTAGTTCATGTATATTTTTTTCTCTGGGGAGAGTTTTCAATCCACCATTTGTGATAGGATAGTGGGGTGTGTGAAATCAGAGCAATATTGGAAGTATATAAATATAAATAAGTACCAGCAATAAATATAAACAAATATAAGTAAGTATATCTAAGCATAGATGTAATGTTCCTGCCTTGAGCAAGGGCTTGGACTGGAACCAACCCTTCTAGCCTTATGATCTATACTGTGATGGCGAACCTATGCCATGTGTGCCAGAAGTGGCACGCTGAGCCATCTCTCTGGGCATGCTAGCTATTGCCCGTTGTTCTTCCGGGTTCTGGTGCTCACATGTGTGCTGGCCAGCTGGTCTTCGCGCATGCAGAAGCGCTGGAAACTGGAAGAGCAGCTCCCCGGAGCGCATGTGCTCACTGGCCAGCTAGTCTTCATGCATGTTTGCAGATTAGAAAATGGAAGACCAGGAGGCTGATGCACATGCGCATGATGGGAAGCTAAGCTTCTGGTTTCCGAAGCTCTCCTGTGCGCGAGTCGGGGAGCTGCTTTTCTGGTTTCCGGCACACGTTAGTGCACACACGCTCCCATTTTGGCACTCGGTGCCCAAAAGGTTAGCCACCACTGTCCAAACCAGTCTAATTTCATTTCATCTCTTCGTCTGGCATAAAAGATAGATAAATGAACTACTTTGGTCTAGTGGTGAAGGCTCCTGATTAAAAAACCAGGAAACTGAGTTCTAGTCTCACCATAGGCATGAAAGCCAGCTGAGTGACTTTAGGTTATTCATTCTCTCTCAATCCAGCTCACCCCATAGGGTTGTTGTTGTGAGGAAAATAGGAGGGTGGAGGAGTATCAGATATGCTCAGCATCTTGAGTTATTTATAAAAGATAATAATAAAGGCAAGCTCTTAAATAAACAAAGTTAAATTATACCTTTGCAGAAAGGGTTCCTTGACCCGAAATGAATTTTTGAGAAAATAATTTAACTGAGACTAATATTCTCAAACAGTCATGGAAAGGTACAACCAGGATATCGTATATCATGCTAAGTCTACCTTCAGTTTCGATCTGGGGATATACAGATAGTCCTCAACTTACAACAGTTCATTTGGTGACCATTCAAAGTTACAACAGCACTGAAAGAACTGATTTATGACCATTTTTCACACTTTTTCACGCAACATCCCCATGGCCATGTGATCAAAATTCAGAAGCTTAGCAACTGATTCACATTTATTATGGTTTCAGTACCCCAGGGTCCAGTGATCCCCCTTTGCAACCTTCTGATAAGCAAAGTCAATGAAGAAGCCAGATTCACATAACAACCATGTCACTAACTTAACAACTACAGTGATCCACTTAACAACTTTGGCAAGAAAGGTCGTAAATATGACAAAATTCACTTAACAAATGTCTCACTTAGCAACAAATTTTGGTTTCCATTGTGGTCGTATGTTGAGGACTACCTGTATTCAGTTTTTTTGCATATATTCTGATTCGTTTCTTTCTGTCTGTCTTACTATGTTTTGAAATAAAATAGTCTATACGGGGATTGCTTTTGTGTTCATAATCCCACTGTATGGGGCTAATAAACAAAACTCCTGGGCTATTTGGTGAACTAAATGGAAAGAGGGGGGAGGGAGAGAGATAGATAGAAAGAGAGTGTTCTGTTTTCATAAGTGAAATTCACATCATAATAAAAGCCACATCTCAGAAATAAAATGTTCTGTTGCTTGGTCCTAAATGCTTATGAACTCCTATTTTGAGACGTAGCATTTTGCTATTCCTCTCCTTGGCTTATTTTCTATCAGATTGACTGAGATACTCCTTAAAGTAGCCAACTGCAAAATCACTTAGGACTTTTCAGCTTAAAAACCCTTCAGTGTACTTTGCACCTGGATGCTAACAGCATATATTAGATTATATTGGTTGTTAAGTGCTGGCAATCTTCCTTGGAATCTCTGTCCTTTTGTCCTTTTAGAAGCACTTCAACCTCCCCCTTCTCTCTCCCCCCCCTCCAATCATTCCAGATGGTCATGAAAAAGCCATTAAGCAGAATAGGATGAGATGTATACAGCTGCAGGACTGCCCTTCAAATTCAGCAGCATTCTGAGAATGTTCAGTCAATTCTAACATTCCAAATTGTTTCATGTAACCACCCCTTCAGTGGATCTGCATCAAGAAACTTTTCCTCCTATGGTTAATTCATCTAATTGGATGGACTCCTTGAGGGTGACAATGTTCCACTTCTGTCAGATGACTTTGAGTGGTTTTTATTTTTAATATAGTTGACCCAGGCAACCTTTTAAGATATAGTTAATGCCCAATATAAGTTGCTGCTGTTATCGTTTTAGCATCTAGTATTACAAACCAGACTGTTTCTCATGAAGGTCTAATGGACTCCTGTTACATGGTAATTGCATGTGCATGGAGATAAGAAATTTGGGTGTGGTTTAATATTATCTAACGAGGATTCGTGGTTGTAACAGGACAAATAATCAGATAATGAATATGTACACATGAATTAATACTGAGGATGCTTGAATGAGATTCAACATATTTTTTTTATTAAAAAAGTGTGATCCCTTTAACTTTTCTTTTATCTCAGGATCTTTCTAAATAACAAACTAAAGCATAGGTATTCAGTGGATTATTGGCTGATTACGTGTTTTAAAAATTCTTATTATTTGCTTTTTCAAAAACAATCCACTCGCAATTCAGTGGTTTAATATATAGGTATTTTTATTCACCTGGACGAAAAATTAAACAACAGATATTGCACAATCTATCACAGTTATAACTTTGCCTATCTATTCTTTATGTAATTTCATATAATCTTGTTGTTGTCCAAAGTTTTTGGTTCTGTTTTGTTTCTGGTCATAATAATAATAATAAAATTTTGTCTAGACTATGCTTAGATTTTTTCTTTTTATTATTTTTACATAATAAGACCAGTTCATTCCTTGGTTTTTTAAATTGGCAGTCTCAAGTCCATGCCGTCAAGTGGAACATATAAGCTTGGGAATAAGTTAAAGTTCCCAGGACCTTGGCTGGCAGAGTCTGTGTGTGTCACTGAGAAGTTGCTTTTAGACTGACAAGAGGAAAGAGATAGTTGGGCAACTTCTTGGGCTTGGGAGATGCATGGCATCTTCTTAGCATCAACTCCCTGAGGACTAATTTGTCTGCTCTCTGTCAAGAAGATAGCGTGAGAGGATGACTCCATGAAGGAAGGAGGGCAGAGAAATGGGAGAGCAGAGAACTCACTGGAGATGTCAAAACATTGTGCCAGATGGCAAAACAGAAAAAACATACAGCTTTTGGAGTAACTCTTTCCATTCCGCTTCTGTACCAGATCTATAATGGTTCTGGATATTTTCAGCTTTTATTGTCAGGTGAATCAACTAAAGCAGATAAGAAACAAAAAAGCATTTCACACCCATTGGGCATACCAGCTTCATCAGCCCCTTGCTACAGAGAACTTCTCGTTCCTTATCTTTCAGCTTTAATTTTGAAATAATATTTTTTAAAATGCTGCCAAATCATGTTAGTTAACTTTTTGTGCATTTAAAGGAAGGAATTGCAAATTGGGGATTTCTGCATATTTATTTATGCTTGCCTGTCACAGACCTCGCCCACAGTCTTTTTTAAAAAATGCAATTCCTCCACCCCTTCTTTCGCATCTTTCTGGATGCAAATGTGATGACCAACTGTAAATTTAAAAATTATAACCTAAACAACGTAACAAGCCAATATATAATCGGTTAGCAGGATAAAATTATAAACAAATATCAAAATCCAACATCAACATAACCAGCTCACAAGCTTTGCATATATTCTGACCCCATGCTTGGGGTCATAGCTATGTCTTCAAAGTATTATGAAAGCCTGATTTCCATGGGAATGATACTCCAAAAAGCAGGCACCTTGACAAAAATGCTCCCTTTCCGTGCCTTGCCAGATGGCATTAATGGATGGGACCTATAACTTACCCTACCCTGTCAGATCTGATGGGATGGGCCAACACAATTGGGGACAAGTGGTATCTCAAATAACCCAGTCCCATGCCAAATGGGTCTTTATAGGTATCTGCCAGAACTTTTAATTGATAGCAGAAGCATGTTGGCAATTAATGTAGCTCACAGAGCAGAGATATAACATACATTGATCAAGGAGTGCCTATAAACTGCCTTTGCTGCTGCATTTTGAATTAGCTGCAGCGTCTGTATGCTTTTCAAGAGCAATCCCATGTAACACTCATTGCAGTTGTCCATTTGGATTACTAATCAAGAATGATTATGAGCACAATCTCCCAAGCAAAAATGGGTGCAATTGGTGTCTCATATGAAACTGTGCAAAAGCTCTTCCAACCAAACTGGCCACTCTTTGTACAGGAACCTGGAGTCCAGAATGACCTCCAAATTGCAAATTAGGTCTATCTGGGATAATGCAGTCCCATCTAGGATTAAAGATGGAATGTCCTTGAACCTGTGGGGACCCTAGATGCCAGTACCATTCAGACTTCCTAGGTTGAGATGAAACCCGTTCTTCCCCCCATCCAATCCCCCATAGCATAGAACTTCCACTTGGGTGGCCAAGGGTGGAGATACAGTATACAGCTGGGTATCACACTGCATATTAATGATACCTCACCTTGTGCTATCAGATGACCTCACCCACTCATGTACAGTATATGTTAAATAGACTTGGAGAGACTGCCAAGCCCTTGAAAACCCTGTGAAGCAAAGACCATGAACTAGGTGTCTCCTCCTCTTCAGCACTGAGTATAGTTGGCCCAGAAGCAAGAGAACCAGTGTAATATTACTCTGCCCTCTCCCATCCCCCAAAGCTAGTTCAGCAGGATACCACAGTCAATGGTACTAAACTCACTGAAAAGTCAAGGAAAGCAAGAATGAACACATGACCTCTCACCCCACATCTGCCAGAGATCAACTACAAGTGTAATCTGTGCCCAGGTCTGAATGCTAACTGAAAGAGGTTCATATAATTTGCTATCTCCAGGTTTCTCTGGCACTGGCAAACCGCCACCTTCTCTACAATCTTTGTGGATATAAACTGGATCTAGCAATGGTTTCTTAGTCACAAATCTTGAGCCATGGTCGCAAGAATGATGTCTCTTTTATTGGGGCCAACAATATGAAACTACTCCTACACGGAAATTGAAATCCGCCCAGACTGAGCTTTAATCACCTTCATCAGAACTGCTTGAAGGCTGGAGCCCAACCTGGAGTGGATCTGAGCAACTGTTTCTCTGACAGATACCTGGCATAGCCCTCACAGCAGCCTTGCAAGTAAACCCTGACCAGCATTTTCCAGGAGAGCCAGGGATACATAAAAGTAGAAAAATACTAATGTTTTGCTGTCCTTACTGCCATCAGATAGGCCTTAATAGCGACTCGAACTCATGCTTAGTTGAGTTTACTCCTTGTCTCCCTCCAGTGGCATTCTAGGTATCTGTTTATATGGTTCCTTGTGTAAACAGAATAAAGAAGCCCTTAAATATATGGGCACACGTAAACATTTAAGTCGCATATGAAATATTTTTTTTTTTGGGGGGGGGGGAAGAAAGGTACAAATTTGTGTGTTTTTTCCTCCTCCCCCTGCTGCTTGAGTGTTGTCAAACTGCATTATTTTCATGACGTGATCCCATTCAATTAGCTTAGGAATTGCAACATGAAAGTAAGTAGAATAATAGGTAATAATGTAGACCCAAGACTTTCTCAAGTATGTATTTTGGACATCTGCTTTTGGTGGATGTGCCATATATCTCCAACACAATATTTGCTACAACTACAACTTCCCTTATTACTTGTCAGTTTCATTGGTTTTGGGGTTTAATGAAAGGAAGGCTGGCAAAGCACCAGGTTGAAACTGTTTTAGGGCCCAGTGGGCAGAAAGCAAGGATAGGTTCTTGTTCTGTATGGAGTGGGTCATTATCCTGAGGCTAGGGTTGGAGGCTGCAAAGGATAAAACTGCTGTTTTTCATCTGTTTGTTTTAACCACATTTGTGGATGGTGAGTCAAAATGTGCCCCTGCAGATTTATGTGGTACAGTGATGAGAAATAGTATTATTGAATTCAGGTCACAATTTCTGTGTTTTTCTGTGGCAACCAGCAAAAGGTATAGGATGAGTTTAGAAGCCATCCAAGCTTCCAAGGACAATCACTCTCCCACAACTTATGAAACTATGGAAAATATCGCATAGCAATTGCTCCTAATTTTTCCTTGCTAAGGAAGCCACTGGATACATTCCGTATAATTCCAGCTTCACTTCTTTTTTTGGTACCATCATCCCAGTCATTAAGCACACGGCTGAGCTATTGGATTTCCTCCAGGCATAGGAATGCTTTTGCATGGCTCACTGAAAGTCAACATTAAAACCCATTGGTTATACTTGTGAGAACCCACATCTTCCTTTCCAAACTTAATTTGGTTTCTTTCTGAAATATCAGACCCAATGTCCTGTGGCATTCCTTCAGAACATCTAGTTCTGAGGAAAAGGGTTTGGAGACTTTTTCTTTCCATGTTGCTGAGCTGCTCTTCTAAGGTCAGATGTTTGTAGACAAATGGTAGCCTAATATATATATATATATGTGTGTGTGTTAAAACAAATCCCAGAAGTGCTAGTTTTTGGCACCCGTAGTTCAAACCAATGTCTACTTAATTCTTGCTAGTTGTTGTGGGTCATCTTTTGGCAGCAAAAGGTCTTTACTCTCTTTATCAAAACTGCAAGTACAATGCAGTCTCGGGATGCTTGGAATAGCCAAAGCCTGAGGAGAAGCTTTCTTGAAAGCTGGTGTCATTGATGCTGATCAATTTGTTCCTATTAATAATAAGTGCGCCTCAAAAGAAATTCCAAAGCCCAGAACAGAGGGCTTAGTTTCTAAATAATGCACACAAAGCCAATTCTTTGATACATGGTTGGTGGTGATTCCAGAGCATATGGTGATCAAGAACCAGATGAGAAGCAGTTTGTCAGAAACTGGGTTATATTTGTTCTTGTGGCTTCAGCAATAATGCTAAGATTTGCAGAATTCCGTCTGCTTCACCTACTAATTACTTTTTGGTGTTTTCAAGCAGACGTGTCTCTTGCTGTGTCTGTCTCTCAATCTTCTCTCCTACCCTTTTATAGCTGCTCTGTTGGCATTCAATACGTTTGAGACTTTTCCCCGATGCTAGGAAAATCTTGTCTCTAAAGGAAGAAACAAAAACAAGACAAACACATAGCCTTGTTCTCAGCAAATGTACCCCGAGATTATTTTTGTTTCATTGCAACTGTTCTACTATTGCTCAAATCAAACAATTTTTTGTGGTAGTCATTTACTGGCACAAAGGAAAGCTAACAGTAGGCCTAACGATGAGGCTAAAAGCATGGAAAAAAAGTGGCAGGCAGAAAAACAGTAATTTTTAGAGAAGTTTAAAGATAATTTACCATACCAGTAGGCTTATGGATGAAACTGAGATAATAGTGGCAGGAATAAGTATACAACAGAAATGTTTCAAAAAAGAAAAAAGTGTCACTTAAAATATGAGTGATTTTGGCTAATAAAAGGATCAGTTACTCCTAAACACAGTACTAGCAGCAAACCATATCTAGCAGCCCATAATGAAGCTGGTCTAATTGCTTTCAGGTATTATATTCCTTATTTTGAATGCAGCCACAAAGAACCTGATATCCCATAGCAGGAATTATGCATATTATAGAGTGCTAAGTCCTGTAATATTATCCAGAAGCAGAGTAGTTAGGGTACTGCAGAGTATCCTGAAACACTGACAATACTCACGTTTATCTTACAACAGTGCTGAAGGAAAGGCATTGCATTGGCCCAGACAGACAGCCTTTCTCTGGCCTATGACATCACATCTAACTGCATGAGATACACAGCTAGTGCTATGGTATATCTCAAAATGTTAGCTATGAAAAACTAGGGCACAGATGTCAAACTCGATCGCGTCACATGACATATTATCACACATCGCAATGTTTTTTGCCTTTGTGGATCTGGGGTGGGAGTGGCCTGTGTGTGATGTATCTGGTCTGGGGGGGCGCCATTTTGACACCCCTGAGCTAGGGGGTATCAATTTGGCATTCCAGGTGCTACTCAAGCATCGTTTTGTTGCTTGAAGCTCACTTGGAGTAAGTACAAAGGGGATAGTCCTAGAAATGAGAGCTTTGATTGCTTCCACATAGTATGAAACCCACCCTCTAAAGTTAATGCTAAACCTGTAGGAAGGCATGTCAGTCTCGACCAATAAACTAATCTACATTCCGGTCTTCATTTCTGCCATGCCTACCTCCATGAAAAAGTTGCACTAGAGACAGAGCAGGAGGAAGTGGGGGATGGAGGTTAGGAATATTGCTCCTAGAAATTCTGACTGCACAAGTTCCAGTAGTGAAAAGATGGGAGATGGTCCCAGCCATGCACTATAATAAATATATTTGAAGCCTGGCTCCAAATGCCTGCAGGAATATGTTGCTTTCTTCCTCTTTAAGGAGATAGAGTCTTAAGACAACTGAAGACGATTGCCTTTCATTAAATATTTTTGAGATGACACTGCTACCATGTGCTGTTTTATTGCCATTAGCCTAAAAGGCCATTGTATTGTTGTTGTTCAGATTGTATGATACAGAAAAGAACAACCAGAGTGGCGGCTTTAACAGCACTTTCTTTACCAGAGGTTACAATTGTCAGATATAAACTGACAAAGAAGAAGACTCAAAGATTCAGAGAAATACAGGAGAATAGATTCTACTTGAGAACACAAAGCATTATCAGCAAGACTAACTGGTCTATAAGATGCTAAACTGATAAGCAGAGAAAGCAGAAAGAATGAGAAGAGGAAGAACACAAAACAGGCATGAGAAGAAGACAAAGAAGGAAATTTGGAGAGGAGGAGGAAGAAGAGAACATTTTTTTTCTTAATCTGATGCTATCCAAATTGGAGGAAACTAATATATTTGAAACATAAAAATGGATTTACAAGAAAAATCCATCTAAAATTCATGAATAGTTATCCGTAGGTCCTATGATAAATCTCAAGAAGGAAGTGCTTTGATATCTTCTGGGGAACCCAGCAGCAGTAATTCATCAATTTAATTGATAAAAATAAATACATCTTTTCGTTATTGAATATAGTGCACCACCGGTGCACTTGGTGCACCATTGTTATTTCTGGAAGGTTTCACAAATCCATGGGCTTCTAAGTAAATCTAGGTAAGTGCTTCAAATGATGAGTAAAATGTATTCCTGTTCAGATTCACATAAATATATTCCATCACTACATCTTCAAAGGGATATAAATGATCTTCATTGTGCCCTACAACCTTGAAGTGTCAACAGCCAGCATTCATTTGAAATGGTTAATAATGGAGCTGGCACTTGAACTGGCAGCCACCCAAGAAGTTAGAATACTCTGCCTATTCTGCAGGTTTCATAAAATAACATGAAACAAATGGGCTAATCCATTCAGAAAGAAAGTTACACCTGGTTCTCATAGAATACTGAAAGCTGGGACTCACCAATTAAAAGCAATGACGTGCTGCCTGGCTTAGAAATATCTATTCATCTTCAAGCTTGCATAAAATTTTTTGCAAGGGCTTAAAAAAAGTTTGTGCTACAAGTCCAACAGTTTCCCACCTGCAAAATGACATACTGATTGTCAGCTTTATCATGACTGATCTCTTTTCAGCATGCAAAGTAGATTAACTCTTCTGATTCCATTTATCTGGTTAGCAGACTTCTCAAGTTAATTAAATGAGCAGAATACCTTCCATTAGCAGAGGAATTTAGAAATCCCAGAGAAATGATAGAAGTCTTGAACAGATCTGGGAATAAGTGAAGATGAACACTAGTCCAGATATAACATGGGTTATTTAAGTTGACCAATTAAGGGACTTCTGGCTGATGTCATGACAACACCAGACACAGAGAAACAGAGCTCTCCATTCCTGTGCTGGCTTCTCCTTGTTGGTGGGCTCCGAAAAGAGCCAAAGTTGCCTTGGGGGGACGGCGAAGCTAAGGACGGGCACTCAGTGAGGTCACAGGAGAGATTGCAATTCCTTGGGCTATTTCCCTCTACTCCACGACAAAGAGAAGAGGCAGTCTAAAGTGGCCGCCATGAAGTTGGGACAGCCGAGAAATATCCAAGAATAGTGCTGGAGTGAAGTAGGTGAACAGTGTCTGGAACTGAGTGAGAAGAACTTTTTATACTATTTGAAACCCCAAAAAGAATTTGGAAAAGGATTCATAATTACTTAATGTAGCAGCGACCTGGCACTTTGAAAAAAATATTAAATTGGAAGGAGGAATAAGAGGGGGGAAAAGAAAGAAAATTTGCTAAAAATACAGAAAATTGGACTTCTAAACTGGACAGTCGTTTCACTGGACAGGCATCTTGAAATGTTGGAATCATTTACCCAAAATTGATATTATTTTTATATTGTGGAAGATTGGAAAAATGGTCTAATATCAAAATTTAACTAAAGAGTGCCACCTGTTGATGAAAGCAAGAATAACATATTAACAAAAAAATCTTGCTCATCTGTTGGAAATTTAAATGAGATAACATGAAAGAAAATATAAGTGAAAAGACCCCTGAGGATTACAATATAAGACTGGATAGACAGAGGGACCTAAGGAGGTGTTGGAAGATACAAGGAGCTCTCCAGAGGAGCAGGTAGATTAAGCTTGGGGTATAAAGAAAGTAAGAATATTGAATTTTTTGAGAAGAGTTTGTAGGTTTGAACATATGGTCTTTGGAGTATTGGATAAAAGAGGGATTCGATAAAACTTAATGAGATGTCTCATTAAAAAGAATGGAATGGAATTTGGGAAGAGGTGGCATCAGCAATTCAAAGTACAAAGGAGACACTGACAAGACACTATCAGGAAATCATGAAACGAATTGAGAAGCTGGGAAATACAATACAAAAGACAGTGACTCTTCAAGATACCCAGGAAGAGGAGGAGCTAACTGAAAGAGGAGACAAAAAAATGGGACAGATAAAACAAATGGAACAAGAGGAAAAAAAGGAGATAATAATCCAAACAATAGGGATTAATGATATAAGCCAAGGGGAGAGTACTCTAAGGAAATTTAAAAAAAAAAAACCAACTGGGGAAACAGGAAGATTTTTATGGGAGAGAGATAGGGGCAAGAGTAGATATTATGAAAACTAGACAACAGAAAAGGACAGAGAAGGGAGAAAAGCTTAAAATGAGCAATCAAGATGTGAAAGCAGATAGAAATAAAGATCCAAGAGAGGAATATGGGAGACAAGCTAAGAAATGAATAATTAAAGCTTTAAGGGAAGTAAGAGATGATGGTTAGAAAAGGGAATATGTTAAATGTAGGAGGGGCACAGCAACAAAAAATTGAGGGATGGGATTTAGAGAAAGGGGGATTAATAAAACACATAGTCTTATATAATAAGGAAATGTAATAGCAAGAGGGGAAATTAAAATTTGAATGATGGTATGTAAATTACAATTCAATATGAAGGAGTATATGTTTGCCAAATGTAATAAAAATGATCAATAATATCCTATTTGTATTAAAATGTATGATATGCAGAACATGATGATTGATATAAAAAGAATATAAGTTGATTAAGCAAATAAGGAAAGACTTTAATTTAATATAAAATGATGGTGCTATTATTAGAAATATATCAGTTTGTTAAATGTAACAAATATGAGGGATAATAATCTATGAAAGATGGTATTATTAAGTATAACTTAAAAAACATGATGGTTGGCACATAAATAAGATATAGAATTATTGATTAACAAATAATAGAAGATGATAATTCAATATGAATATGCATATGATTGTTAAAGGTAATAAATACAATTAATAATAGCTTAGTTGTATTAGGCAGAATATGGTGATTGGCAAGTTAAATAAGCAATAATGTAAGGTCTTAATATAATATAAATGTTTGTATTTAC
>JANHFL010001809.1:680590-697383 GCA_032468155.1 Oxyrhabdium leporinum
ATAATATAAATGTTTGTATTTAAATTAGAATTCTGTAAGTTGGTTAAATGTAATAGATATGATTGATATTTTATTCACACTAAAGGTATGAAATTTAAAACAGCGTGATTGGTATAAAAATAACATAATGAAACATTGAATAACTAAACAATGAAAGATTATAGTTCATTGTAAAGATCTGTATTATTACTGAATCACATAATTTTGTTAAATGATACAAATATGATCAATATTAATTTATTTGTATTAAAAGATATGATACACGGGTACCACAATGTTCACACAATGATATATTTGTTAAAAAAAAAAAGTTAAACGGGGAAAAAAAAAGTTGACCAATTAAAATGGAAGTGTAAATTTGGTCCTAGATGGCATTCTACTCTGAAAGTAGCTTGAGAAGTAGCTTGAGAAGTTTCTGAGATTCATAGTTTAGCTGGAGTGGTGTAGTTATTTGGTAGCCATGGCTGCTTTTTAACAACTCTGGTGATTAGGATATTGCTCTTCTTGACTTTTATTCTGCAGTATTAATGGGGCTGCCTTTGAAAATAACTAGAAAGGTTGAGTTGGTACGTATATGCTTGTCTTTAGCTATCAGTAGGAAGCAGTAAGCCTCATAATTTATTTTCATGTTTGTAACAGAAGAATTGGGTAACAATGCATCTCTAAACCCAATTTGAAGTATTATTATTAAACTTCAGGAATGCAAGTGAATTACCACAAGAACTGTCCTCATCTGCATTATTTTTAACTGTCTGTGCAACTTTCCTCAAAGAAGGTACGTGGCCTTCTTAATAATGGCACCACAATTATGGAATTCCTATTGAGCCAAATTTCTCAGTGATATCAATACAAGCCTTTAAATGGTTCTTAAAATCCTTTCCATTCTGGAAGGAGGGAGGGAGAGAGGGGGGAGGAGAGGGAGAGAGAGGGAGAGAGGGAGGGATTGAACTGAGCAAAGACAGAAGATTTGCACACTGTCCTCCAATAGCACAATCAGCTACTCCAGCCTGGACAACTGTTATCCAAAGATAGTAGTTAACTTATCTAGTTTAGAAATACTGTTATGAATTTCTAGATTCACTCAGCCAGATTTTCAGTGGGCTGGCAGTTTTATTGTTTGGAAGCATTGAGGCTTTTGGCCTGCATTGGCAACCAAACCTCCTCTGTGTTTGTTTCCTAGAAGCCCCTCCCCCCTCTCCTATTATTCTTAGAACAGGGTGAATATATGTTTCAAAACAAACATGTCAGTGGCTTTCCTTCCTAGAATAAAAGCCATGGTTATCATATACCTACTTGGCAATCCTATTGTAAAAAAGAAGGCATGTGCGTTTCCCAGTCTGTTTTTCTCACTGCATAGTTTGCTACAGTCCATTCTTATTTCTCTTGCCCACTAATCATGGAGGGAATGAAGGCTTTCTCTGACCCATTTTCTTATTTTGCTTTATTTCTGCCAAGACTCAACATTGTATGGTTGCAAGGTACGATTCACATATGTTTGGAGAGGGAAGAAAGTTGTTCAGATGCACTTTTAATGTTTCCACAGATGTGTGCTTAAAAGTTGACAAAGAGAGCAGCAGCCTGGATTTCATTGTCTCTCTTCTCGTAGAAGTAGTGCCAGCTTCCCCCAAACAAATAAAACCCCACAAATCCTCCCTTATACTTTTTTTTTAAATCAACTCTCCTTTAGTGTATGAAAGATATTTTTTTTTAATTTTTAAAATAAAATAGAATGTTGGTGAAATTCTCATGGAGAGAATGTGATGATGGTGTACTTGTTTATTTAAGGAGAAATACTGTTTTTGTGTATGTGTGTATGATCATCTTGACTTTCATAGCATAATTATCTTCTCAACTAAATGCATTTTCCTTAGCTGTATTCCCACCTTGCCATTAGGGCACCTCTGGGGAAGTCTGGGCACTCAGGCAGGACTTCGAAATTGTGGAAAGGTAAGTTACAAATGCATAGCCAGCCATATAACCCTTTTCATAATTTCTAGCAGTAAATATATTTAGGAACTTCAACTCCCAAAATTCAACACAATTCTCCTGAAAATGTAGTAGAAAAACAGACATTCTTTTGCAAGGAAAAGAAACATGTAAAAAAAGTGACAAGGGAAATTTCATCACAACAGTAACTGTTTTACGGAGGCAGAAAAATGTCATCTATGCTGCAAGGAAGGAATGGGAGGTTAGTAAATTAATATGTTGCTGCTTTTGATCTTTCTTATTTTTTCTTACTCTAGAGTTTGCTGTGACTGACAGGATTAACAAACTGATGCTTGTTTGCAATGTGTGACATTGTCTGCCAAGTCTAGATTTCTCAGGGAGTTGTAAGTAGCCACTTTTCCAATGTTTTTCCAATATTGACTTGAAATTACCTCTATCTCTCTGTCTCTGTCTCTCTGTCTCTCTCTCTCTCTTACACACACACACACACAGAGGCACAATAGTGGAAATAGAAAGGACCATCCATGCTGCTGAGCTTCTTGAAGGCATCTGTTTAGCCCTGATATGACACCAAATGTTGGACTAGATGGACTTTTAGCTTGATCAAATTGGACTATCCTGGGCTCTTCTTATGGTTGCAAAGTCACCAGTGAGGAAAAATAATAGGATATTCACCCTTGGCTGATTTCTAAGTTGCTTTGAAGTTTGTCAGGAAAAAAAAAAGGAAATATATTTTGCTCTCTATGATCCAGAACCAAAAACTGTTCATACCTGAAGTCAAAATTTATGGTTCCCAATTTCAAGATTTTGACAAGACGAAACAGAAACTAAACAAGTTAAACAACTAGCAGTGATGCTCCTTAAATCTGCTGCCTGAGGCAGCCTTCTTATCCTGTCTAATGGTAGGGCTGGCCCTGCTTTTCAGTCCCAATTTTCTTAGCTCAGGTTTAGTAATTCACTGAGTCACTGCCCAAGCAGTACCAACAGCCATTGTGAAATTAAAGAAAAGCTTTAGAGAAGGGGAGGGGAGGGGAGGCAATATTTTGCTAATGGCACCTTTAACATTGAGAGCTGGTTTTGTGTAGTAGTTAAGGCAGCAGGCTAGAAACTGGGAGACTGTGAGATCTAATTCTGCCATGTGCATAAAGCCATTTGACTGACTTTGGGCCAGGCCCTAGGCCCTAGGAAGAAGGCAATGGCAAATCACTTCTGAAATCTTGCCAAGAAAACTGCAGAAGCTCATCCAGGCAGTTGCCTGGAATAAAAAACTGACTTGAAGGTGCAACACACCATTAATATTAATTCCAGCACCTACATATAATTTGTTTATTTTCAAGCTGTGTGTTACGTCAGAATCAGAATTCATTGTTTTTGAAATTAAAATCCAATTTGCAAATGGTGGAATTAAGAAAATCTTAAATTCTATACCGGTGTTTGCAGTAGCCTTGCTTAGAAAGAGATTAACAACAAAGAAGCAATCTTTCTTCCTGGATAAACTGACATTAATTTAAGCTGAAGGTTTTGAATTGCTTGCACGTTTAAGTTCCTCATTTTCTTTTTGTGGTCTGCAGTCATAAGCAAAATGATTGTATAATGACTTCATAATCATAGGCTAAGTTATGAAAGAAAAGAATAAAATCTTGCACGGACTCTAGAATTGGGACTAGCTTGGTAAATTATGTTTCCTTACAAGAGAACATTAACAGTTGAAAACGTGCAGTAATTAATGGATGGAATTTTCAATAACAGGAGCAATTAACTGAAGGGCAGCAGTTAATGGCTCAAAACTTTCCATCGTTCTATCATAAGGAAGTATATTTCTAACACAAATCAGTGACAAATGGTTGTGGAGAGGGAAGCCAACCGAATGGCTCTACTTCAACATCAGCAGTTAATACTGCCGACATAAACAGACACTTTGGTTGTGTTTATTTAATATATTTCACTGAGAGAAATTCCTGTGTTGAAATAGCAAGTTTCCAGCTTTAGCCAGAGACAATGTTAAATAAACAGCCACGTTTCAAGGGGAAATCTCTCCAAAAGAAAGTAATAAGTTTCAAAAGCGAAAGGTTAGATCTGTTTGATTTTTCTTTTGTTGCATGGAACTTTTTCAGTGAACATCTGGACCGAAGGGGCAAATTTATGTGCAAATTACATCAGAGCATTCCCCATCTGACAGCAAGGAAGCAGTGGGCACTCGTAAGTGAAATTTGTAGGGATGCTACAGAGCCAGGATTTGTTGTTCCTACAAAACTTTCAATTCTGTTGTACTGGCTGATCATCTGTGCATATAAGACTGAGTTAAATTCAGAGAGAATCAAGGCATTTTGTTATAGTTGTATGGCAAGCAAAGTATTTTGTTTTGGGTTACTGTACATGTACATTAATGTGCAAAATATTATGTTTCTTTTCAAAACTGCATGGCATGATATATTCAATGTAGGAGGAAAATATAGGAGGAAAACAGCTCTACTGCATTTGTAAGACATATTTAAAATTCGAATGTACTTGCAATTTTCTTTCTAATTAAGTGTGAGCCTTAATCATTCTTATCGGACTTGCAGAAATATTGCTTTCCTTAATTCAGACAACTAGGAGTAAACAATAACAGTATCCAAAAAAATAGTTTTCTTCATTGCCACACAATAATTTGAACCTCATTTTTCCTATCTTCCTGGAAATATACTTTGTGCCTGAGTTTATTTTCTATGTTTAAATATAATTTGATTTATAACCTGTATCACGTGTAAACCCTAGTCATCATAATAATATCACTTTTATAGATTTTCTCGGGGAGCTTAAAGTGTACTGGGTGGTTTTTCTTGTCCTTAATACAACACTTGGAACTTCTCAGTTTTAGTCCAGTACTATATAGCTGCACTTCATCAAGCCTGAAAACATGGCTTAGGATTGCCAAGATAATAATTTGGGGAGAACCTCAATTTCCAGATTTATGTGTTGGGTAAAGATAATCTAAAATGTACTACATTGCACATTTGCTAAATGCTCCTTTATGACAGTTGTAGATAGGATGGTAGGACATACTGCCTTAGTATCAGATCTTAGAAGCAATTGGATGGAGTGAGCTGACACAGGCCAGTTTTGGGTTTGAGGAAATTAATCTATTGCTGCAAAGAAAAATCTGATTATTGGAATCAGAGCTGAACTTGGATGCTTTGCCCATAGCATACCAAGGGATTCATCCATCTTCCTTTAAGGATTTATGGAGGGTTGGGATCTCAACATTTCAACAGATCTGGAGGCATTTACTAGAAGCAACATGTCCAGTACACTTTGACGTGTGATATGTTCTAACAAATGCCTGTGAATTATACATTGAAATATTTTGGGACACAAAATGCTGTTGCAAAGGAATCTCATTCAATGTGAGGGATTGGGTGGAGAACTGAACTATCACAGAAATGGAGATGGATTAATGCAGTTGTGGAAAAATGTACAAGCATTCTGTTAGGCCAAAAGCAAGAGGGAAAGTTAATAGTTTTTTGCCAAGGTTAGAAAGGCCTTGAATAGAAGTCATCAAGGGATGATTGTCTTGCAAAATACAGGCAATGCAAGAGGTGATGGCAAGATGGGCCATGTTCTGTAATTCTGTAAGCTTTTGTTAAATAGCATTTGGATAGTGTATAAAGCACAGAGAGACAAAACCATAATTAGGATGAAGAAGAAAGTGCTCTGCGATAGATGTTTCAAAAAGTTATTTGTCAGACAAGGCCCTTGTCAAAGGTGGCATTTCTAGTGATCCTTTAAGGGGTATTTTATCCCTTTCAGAAGACTGTAAACATCTGGATGTTTTTCTCCCTCTCTGCCCCTCTAAAAAGCATGGAAACATCAGGTTTTCATTCTCCTGTGTAATTTTCTTGTGGTGCCGAATGCCACTCTTTTGGCAAAGGGAGCTGGGGGCTGCAGAATATAGTCTGCACTCCAAGAGGAAGAAAACAACTGCCCCCTGATTTGGCAGGCTCCAGTGCATTTATCCTGTAATCAGTTCGGTCTTTTCAAGCTCCCTTCAAGGGTGCTTGGGAAAAGTTAAGCCTTTCCTGAGAATTTTTCCATTGGCTCATAATGAGGTGCCGATGGCAGCTCTTCCATGTCTACCATAACATTGTTGCTTCTGAATTATACTTGACTTTTGTAGGTCAGTCTTCCCCTTGGTCCCTCCAAATATGTTGGTTGTGTGGTTAATATTAAAACAATAAAAACCGATATTTTTTTTTAAAAAAACATTAAAAAGTACTTGGAAGCAGTGGAAATGGTCATGGTTGCAAGGAACATCTAGCTTTCAGCAGAGTCATGAATGACTGGCTCCTATTACAAACATACAAATGAAGAATTAAATCCAAGAATCAAACAAAACTGTAAAACAAAATTCATCTATTGCTTGGAAGTACACAGAATAAAAGTCAGGAGCCTTCTAGCTTAGTTTATATTCAGAAGTACCGCGATGTTGCTTTTGTGTTAAAACATAGTCCCTGTATATATTTTATACAAACACCCTATTGACTGATGAATATAAAATGAGCTTAAAGTGAATTTGGTGTATTTTTTATGTTCACTCTTAGTTTCTCTAAGTCATGGGTAGACATCCCAAGAACAACTCCAGGTTCACACATATCCCTCAAACTTCTTTTTTTAAGCCTCCTTTGATCATAATTAGACAAAATTAATAGCATGGCTTTCTGTTCCTTTGAGGTAGGAAATCTAGAAAAACTAGTGTGAGCCCTAAAATAGCTTTGGAACTCAAAAAGTAGAAAGTCCTTTGCTTAAGTAGATCATCTGTCTTCTTGTTGTCACCCTCAGCCTCCTCAACCTAATAGAGATTTCCTTCAGCCATTGTTTTATACTGCTGTCCTACATTAGAGAAAAAGGGGTCAGTTGCTTCATTTTTATCTTCTGATGTTTTCCTTGGTTCTATACAACCAATATCTATTATGGTATGTGTTGCTTTAAAAAATGAGCACATAATGAATGAATGCTGCAAAGCCAAACACTTCACTGCTTTCAGATGGAACCTCCTGTCTTATTCAGAAATGCAAGATAGAATCCAGACACCTGTTCTTCTTCTGGAGCATGGTAAATGTTGGCAGATCCATTTCCAGGTGCTGTTAAAAACTAACCATTGGGAGAAGGAAACATAACAAACTACAGAGGAAGGTAGAATGAGATAGATCCGGTCAGCTGCTCTAAAGGGAATGCCTTTCCAAGGCGAACCCATCCATAGCTCATAAGGTAGATATGCAGCCTACTAGGACTGCCAAGAGAAAGCTTGCCAATTCAGCCTATTCCAAGCAAGGTCCTGAGCTTGTGTACACAAACAAATACAAGGCTCAGAATCCGAAAGCAAAGCAAACACAAGGAAAGAACTCAACATCCCCATATGCAACTCATTAAGGATCAGCAAGGAAGAGACGAACGGAACATTGAGGCTCAATCGTTGTGGTCCATTTCGGCTGCCAAGTCACGGTCTCTGGGCAAGGTATAAACTAAGCTCCACATTGCTGCTGCTGTGCTTCTTTTTATTTTTTATTTTATTTAAAAGGCATCTTTTTTTGCACATTTTAGATGGTGTGAAAAAGATAAAATGTCTGCTACAGAAGCGGGAAAATTTCAGGAATCTAACCCAGTCAGTCACACCAGGGAGGGCTAATTTAATATAAAACAGTTTGCATGACTCTGACCTAAGAAGCATATTTGTGTGGAAAGTCCTTGTAATCTGTATATGAAGAATCATGGGAGGGTACACCTAGAGCTGGACCACTTAATGAAGGTATGATACCTCTTTAGCTTAGAGGATCCCTGTATTTATTTGCCATGAGCCTGGTGTAGATATCTTTCCATCTCCATCTCCATCTCCATCTAGATTCACTGCACTTATACCCAACCTTTTGATTTCATACTAGGCCTCTGTGCCATCCAGCTACCAGTATGCCTAATGGGACCTTGATATTTTGCATCACTGTTCCCCTCTATAGCCCTCTATCTTCCCCAGAAACAATTAAATGGGACTTTAGTAACTAAACGTTTCTCAGCCCGTTCTCTTAGAGGCTCTGGGCAAATCAAAAAGGTCAGCTAGGGCTGCACTTTGGTTCTTCAAATCCTGGATTGGAAATTGTCACTATTTCATCTGCTATCTGGTAAAACTAGAAGGGTAAGTAAAGGAAGAATGGGCAGGAAGAATGAAGAAACAAGAGGGAAGTGAGATAGCAGAGAGGGAGTCCAGTAGAGGGATAGCAGAAGAATCAAGGCCCTGGGTGGAAACAACGAGAAAGTAAGAGAGAGGACATGAGGATGGGGCCCTAGTAAACAAGAAAAAGAAGCCGAGTATCCATCAAATGTGGAAGATGTAAGGAGGCAAAGGGCGACTTGCCTGAGATCTCTCAATCCTAGTAGTAGCATTGTCCACCTTATCTGAATCCAACTGTAGACGGTTCCCTGCATTTGATGTTGGTTTTTCATCCACCCCACCATTTTTTTTCTCAATATCTCAGCTTGCCAGATGGAGAGGAAGCTGGCTGTACAGCAATGGAATTTATGCAGAATGCTGATTCATTGACTTGTTCCTCAGCCAAGAAGAGATGTCCAGCTCTTTCTAACATTCCAAGCAGAGACAGCAAGAACCTTGGCAGACATCTTTTAACTGTTGTAGATGTGACCAGTGTGTAAATTTATTCTCAAGCAGTAATCCCCAGGATACCTAGTTTCCCCTTAGTTGAGAAGAAGCTGCAAAAGGCCCTTGTGTTCAGCATATACATTTTTGTGTTCGTTATTGTGAGTATAGCACTTTAGCTTGTTATAAATTCTGGAGAATGCTGAAATATCATATATATCAAAATGAATCGGGGCAGGACTCTTGTCATTATAATTCCTGCTTAATAATGTAAAATCATTAAATGGAAATGGGGTGTGTATGTGTAGGTGTGTGTATGGATAGAGAAATGGTTGTGCATATGCTTTGCACAGGCATTAAACTGAACACTGATTACTCTAAGGGCCATCAGTGATAAGATCATGATTTCACCAGGACAGAATCAGCGGATGAGCCCAGATAGCTACTTTTTGTTCATTTTTGCTTTGCTTTCTGACCTGCTGTTAAAAGGAAAAAAAAATACAACTGATTCCCACCACTATTTTTAATCTTAATATTAATTTGGAGAAACGTCTTTGGTAGTTGGTTCTGTCCATGTGCTTTCCATCTGGATACATCTGCCTACTCTGAGCCTAGTTCTAAAGAACGGGGAGGAGGATGGCAGAACTTTCAGTCAACATGAGCTGAACTTAACATTTTGTGGAAAGGGAAAAGTTACCGTGGATAGGGCCACATCACAGTCAAGAATGGGTGCCAAATTTTCTGTTCTTTTTCTTCTGAATTTGATGGAAGGGGTTTTTAAATTGTGTTAAACTTTGTTTACGATATACAGTATGTAGCTTAATTATATCTTCCACCTTGCCAGTTCCCAGTAACTCCTGGTGATGCAAACTAGATTTTGGAGGTCTATATATGGCCCTGGGACCTCAAATTGATTGTTTATCCTTGTCTTAGTTTTGTAAGATTCAACTCCTTCTAAAAGTTGTCTTCTTTTGCTCTCTTTTGATGCCTTCAAATCAGCCTTGATTCCTGAAATGTTTGCTTGGCAACATTTTGGGAGTTTTTTGCCAATGGCTTCTTCATAGGGCTTAGAGACAATGACTAGTCCAAAGTCATCCAGCTGATTACCATGCCTAAGGTAGAACTAGAACTTGAGACTCTTTTTTAACTTCCCTCCAGGGGCCCAGCAATTTTGATGCCCAAATCTAAGTTATACGTGAGACTTATTTCTGTTAAGAAAACCAAAGATTTTTGAACAAGTACAACTAACTTGCTACAAACATGTAAAAAATGTGAGGCAAGAGCTATGTGTTCTTCATTGGATCCTTGATCCACCTTCTGAATCCCTGTTGAGCAATACACTTTGAATTGAGCAATATTCAAAGTGTTCCTCTGCTGGATGCAAGATGGAAATTGCTTCGTGTGGCAGGAGTTAATGTACTTTGTTAGACTGTCTGTTCACCCGGGGTCATCTTATCTCTAGATGCTCAAATTCTCAGAAAGCAGCAGTTCCTTCCAAAGAAGATGTTGGCTTATCCAAGACATGCTATTCAAGGAAATGTTGTAACAGAGCCAAGGAAACCAAGTTTTTGCTTTGTTTAACTTTATTTCACTGAAACCTTAAGCATGCCTCTGCATGTGCATTTAACTGTATGGTATTTAGACTCAGATTACAAATTGCTATGGTATCAGCTGCCAACAAAATCATAAAGAGTTATAGATTGATGAATTGAAAAAGATCACAAAACCTGTTATCACATTGACACTTGAAATCTACTTCAGTCCAGTTTCACAGAAAGTGAAATAGACATGCTTCATTATTCTGTACAGTTAAGTGCTAGATAATGTATTCAAAGTTTTTCTTCTATAATATTTGAGAGAAGCTGAAAGGGGATATTGGTCTCCAGGGCATAATGTGAATCATCTTTGAAGGAAGGAGAATCACTGCAAAACACTAGCCCCATTTCCAATCCCTTGAGAAGATCCAGGAGGATACCATGATCGATACCATGGATGTCCAAACTTGGCAACTTTAACTTAAGACTTGTGAACTTCAACTTCCAGAATTCCCCAGCCAGCATTCCTCAATGCATGACTAGCTAGGGAATTCTGGGAGTTGAAGTTCACAAATTTTAATGTGACCAAGGTGGGATATCTCTGATCTATGATATTGAATGCCATTGACAGATCAAGCAGGACAGGAGATTTGCTCCATTCCTATTCTGGTTCTACCAATTATCCCCTAGCATGATCAATGCAGCCTCTGTGCTTCAGTCAGAAATAAAAGCCAAGTGAAAAGGGATCCAAATAATCTGTTTCCTCCAGGGCCATCTGGTGTTATGTCACCATCTTCTTACTATCTTTTCCAAAAGAGGGAATGTTGGAATCTGGTCTATAATTATTCAATAATGATGATTCCAGCAATGACTTATTGAGGAGCAGGCACACCACCACCTATGTAAAGGCAGACAGAATGAGCCTCTACTCCACGGGTGTCAAACTCGCAGTATCACGTTGTCGTCATGTGATGTATCACAACATTTTTTCCCTTCACGGAACTGGGGTGGGCGTGGCCTGTGCATGATGCATACAGCCCATAGGTTGCCAGTTTGACATCCCTCTACTCAAATGTGAATTAGCCATTGATTGAATCTGGTAATTGGTCACCTGCTCTGAAGCCTTAATCATCAGCAGAGAAGTGGAAGTAATGCACAGGTGACATCCCCAAGAATCTGTCCATTTCCTTGATATTCCTTGACATTTACAGGCACAAACTCCTCCCAGATAATAGGGTCAGTTAACTCCCTAAGATTTATTCAGTCAAAGATTCTCTGAACAAATTGGAATGACTTTATGCAGGCTAATGCCCAGAATATTCCTCACAGCAGCTTTCAGGACTTCATTCTATCCCTCACTCTCATGAGAGACAAGATTTCTTTAAAACGGGTTGCTCAGCAACATTCTGTGAATCAAACTAGGATGCAAACTTCCCTTATTGCCATTGTGTAGGCCCAAATATGGGCTTGTTTATAATATAATATCTTGATTCTGTTCCTCTATTAATGCAATCCTAGGCTGCATTAGCAGAGGGAGAGAATCAAGATCACATGAAGTGTTAGTACCACTTTACAAAGCCTTAGTACGGCCACACCTGGAACACTGCATCCAGTTTTAGTCACCACAATATTAAAAAAAGGTTGAGATTCTGGAAAGAGTGCAAAAAAGAACAACAAAGATGATTAGGGGGCTAGGAACTAAGACATATGAAGAATGGCTACAGGAATTGAGTATGTGTAGTCTAGTGAAAAGAAGGACTAGGGGAGATAGGATAACAGTGTTCCACTGTTTGAGAGGAGGTCACAAAAAAAGAGGGAGGTAAAATATTTACCAAAGGACCAGGAGGCAAGACAAAAATCAATGGACAGAAATTAATCAGAGAGAAGCAACCTAGAACTAAGGAGAAATTTCCTAATGGTGAGAACAATCGACCAGTGGAATGCCTTGCCTTCAGAAGTTGTGGGTACCCCATTACTGGAGGTTTTCAAGAAGAGACTGGACAGTCACTTGTCTGAAATGGTATAGACTCTCTTGCTCGTACAGGGAGTTGGACTACCATAGATGACCTCCAAGGTCCCTTCCAGCTCTGTTATTCTATGTTCTATTTTCTAGTCGCGGGATGACTCAAGTTGTAAAAGAGGCATCCTCCCTGACCTCTATATATTGTTTGTGTGTAGAACCTATAAAGCTTTACATGATCTATTACTCTCTATGATTCGTGCAGGGCTTGTATGCAAGGAATAATCTGTGTGCAGAAAGATCAAAGGAAAATTTGTCCTTCGGTCTGGGTTCTCTATTTTGCTATTACTTATTGTTAATTTTAGAAAGTCCATTTACATCTGACCATTTTGATGGTGCATAGGGATAAAAGATCTGGTCTGAGTCTGTCATGACCATACCTTTTATAAATAAAGTGCATAGTGAAAAAGATTATAGCATTCAAAGGTGTTTGAACCATGCATGTTGGTGATAGTGATGAAAATACACACATGGAGCATATAGAATGCATATTTGAATTGCAAACATTCACAGTTCAGCTGAGCACAAATAGTCTTTCAAAATTCTGTGCCGACTTTTTTGAATATATATATATATCCATGTATATGTTTGTATGTTGCAGTTTGTCAGGCAGATGATGTGGATGGCTTGGTTCTAATCTGCAGTAAAGAAATTTATCTAGAAATGTCACCTCTTTGAGGCTTCTACTGAAAAGCAAATTCCTAATATGAGATGAGGTGCCTTGAGGACTGAAATTTATTGCGGTGTCTAGTGGAGGGGTGTCAAACTCGATTTCATTGAAGGCCGAATCAGGGTTGTGTTTGACCTTGGGGTGGGCAGGGGGGACATGGCCAGGGTGGGCGTGGCTAGCTTGATGTCACTTGTGTCAGAGGCACCTGTGGTAGCCTGAGCGCTCTGCCAGCGAAAATGGGCTCCCGAGCTGCATTTTTGGCTGCAATGGCCTCCTGCAACCTTCTGCCACGGAAAACAGAGCTTGGGAGGGTCACCAATGGCCCTCCTGAGCTCTGTTTTCCCTGGAAGAGGTACCGCAGGCTGGTCCTTTGCTGTTTCCAGGGTGTCCCCGTGGGCCAGATCTAAGCACTCTGCAGGTCAGATCCAGGCCCCGGGTCTCGAGTTTGACACCCTTCGTTTAGTGAAGCTTGACAAGATGAAATATTTCTCTTTTTTTTTTCTCAGAGGAAAGAGAAACTTTCCAATATTTTATCAAGGATAAAAATGTCACTCAGCAGGGATGATAGCATTGTTACTCAAGAAACAGCAACTCAGTGCTGTCTCATGTTGTTGTTCCTTGGAATGTAAAGTAATCAAAGTGAGAGAAGCCAAGGAGATTAGAAATTCCTAATGAAATATTGTAAAGGAAAGTCACCCACAATTTTGGCCATTGCATTACAAAATATAAACAATTCAATATACCAGTAGGACTTTCCCCAAAATTTGAAAGAAATTGAAAGAATTTCTAAGCCAAATTGCTTTTCCAATCAAATTAAGAGATAAAGTGATGGGGGGTGGAATGCAGATTTTCTTTACCTAGCATTTCTTTAAAATGCTTTCAAACATTTTAACACTCTCAAGATATTTTACAACTGAGGTAGGTAACCTGGTACCTTCCAAATGTTTTGGATTACAATTCCCATGATAGTTAAGATGGGTAGTCCAAGACATTTCAGTGCACGAGGCAAGTTAAATCAATATTATTGTCCCCCAGTGCAGATAGAACTTAACAGATATGTATGTGGCTTTAAATCAGTGTTTCTCAATCTCAGTATCCTTTATGATGTGTGGATTTCAACTCCCAGAATTCCTTAGTGATTTTGGCTGGCTAGGGAATTCTGGGAGTATGAAATCCAGACATCTTAAAGTCACTGAGGTTGAGAAACATTGCTTTAGATCAGGGGTGTCAAACTCACAGCCCATGGGTCAGATGCGTCGCATGCTGGCCCCGCTCCCACCCAGTTTAGCAAAGGGGAAAAAATTCCCGATACATCCTATAATCCCACTGTGACAACGTGAGCTCGATACCCTTGCTTTAGATGATCTAGTAAGCTAAGCAGAGTCTGCCATTGCTAATATTTGGAAGGGTGACTTCTTGGAAATTCCAAAACTGCTAAACTGGAAAGTAAAAAAAAAAAAAAATCTTGAAAGGAAGCAATGACTTCTATTTCATGTCAAAGAAACTATATAAGCCAGTCCATGCAATTATTCCAAGTCAAATTCAATTCAAGAGATACTTTATCTTAGTGCAGATTATTTTCCAAAGGAAATTCAGTTAATTAGTGTATGCGGTAAAATTTCAGCTTAAGATCCCAGCCTGCGCTGGCAATCACCAAAATTTAACAGTAGAAGGGTCTTTTGGGTTTAAACCTAAGATCCATCTGTGGTAATGGTTTTTCTAAAGTTAATACTTATACTGAAAAGATTTTTGCTGAAATCAGCTGACATATATTTTGCAGGATGTAAAATTACACATCTGTTTACTAAGAGTTTGTTGGGAGCAGAATATAGCAGCTGAAGGATTTTGCACTTTTGCAGCTTTTGGGTACAAATGTTGAAATTTGACAACCTATTGTTTTCTGTCAATGGGAAAATATCCCAGCAAAATAAGACTATTATTATTTACCATATTATTTTTCAAATCTTTTAACTTCTGCCTCGATTGTGCCATTTTGATTCTCATTATCTAAGTAAATTTCCAGATGCTGGTGACAACGTACTTGGTTTTTCACCCGATTCTTTTGAAACATTTAGAGCAGCACTGTTGTTAGCGATAGCATGTTTTAAAAGCATCTCCTCATTGGGCCGATGACATTTTTTTTTCATCCCATTGCCTCTATTAGATACTTCAAAGAAATTCACAAGACTTTCACTTTCTTTCATATGTGCTTCATTGGTTGCAGGTGAGATTTGTTGGTCTGCTGAATCTCCTTATTCAGTATTTCATCAACATGATTGGTAGGGGTACTAAGCTCTAGGGACATTACACTTCCATGACAGGATACTCTACCAGAGGTGTTAAAATCGCGGCCCCTGGGCTGGGTGTGTCATGCATAGGCCATGCCCACTCCAGCTCCACAAAAGGAAAAACATCGCAAAACATCACATGACGGCAGCATGATGCCACGAGTTTGACACCTGGGCTTTCGCCCATGGGACTGTCAGTTGTGTGAAAAAGCCAACTACAGTTATTTAGCTCTCTTTGGCTTTTGTGAAGTGGTAGCTGATATGCACTGGCACATTTTTAAACTTGCAGATTTCATATAGTTCTGCTGCTCAGAATAGTTGAGAGATCTATCTTCCCTAAAGGAGTCTAATTCTCTTATTGTATGCAAAACCCACTCCTATTGACCCTTCTGGATCAATTTTCTTCTTGGCTGCAGGCAGGGTCTTTGATTTATGATGGACTGTGGAAAACAAGGGGCATATATATCTCTCCCATAGATGGGCAGATAGTTACCGAAGTTATACAATGAATGCTCAATATATTGCAAGAGGTAGGATGTAGGGTTATTTTCATGGAATTAAAAGTATGCAATTTGAGCTGAATAGCAAAATCTCCACTGTATTATTATTTGTAATTGAGAAAAGAAACAGAAAACAAAATATACATAAATTTGTAAATGGAGACTTAGTTTTAATAGATTGGTTTTGCCTTTGGGATTTTGTAAGCCAGGATTTTAGAAATGGTTGCACATTCTATGCACGAATGAGAGAGCATTTAGCAAAATGAGCAACAATTAATTCAGGAGTCAAGTAATTATCATAGGAAGTACACCGAAGGCAATGCCCAACATTTACGGAACACGGTGACAGCTAAAGAACAAAAGCATCAGTGTATTCAGATTAGTAATGAAGGTGTAGTGGCATAAACATTTATTTCAAATTAGCTTTCAGATGCAATCTCTTTTTAAAGTAGCATTACATTACAGGCCTATGTATATGGTGTTTCAGATAAACCATCACAGTTAAATTGGTGTAATTTAACTCATATGGTTATTCTGGAGGTAGGGAAAAGCAGCCTTTAATTTAATGACCACACGTAATAGCTTTTGGACCACGGGATGTAAGTACATGTAGCCTACAGCATATTTGCGGGTGGAGTTGGGGTGATTTATTTATTTATTTATTTGTTTATTTTAAAAAAAACGGTTCTATACTTATTTTAGGGAGATTATATTACCATTTTCATCTTTCCCCACTTACAATGCCAGAAAGTTGCTGCTGTCAGTGTCAGCAGGATTTGAGTAGGATATAAGGACTAGAAAAAGGAATCTCGGGGCCCTTTAAGGTCCTGCTGACAACAGGTCCCTGACTTCTCCCCGGACATTCTTGGGAATGGCAGTTTGCAGGATAGTGAGAATTTTGGTTAAAGATCCATTGCATCCCACTTCCTGAAAAACATACAATTCCAAGGATTCCTCGTACAGAGGGATGCTCATTATAAACACTCATACATACTCACACACACAAACTACATACACAGAAGCTATACATACACATGTACATGCACACTTATACATACGTGCACATACTATATACACATTGAGAAACACATTGTATATACACACACACAAAGATACATATATACAGTATACACTTTCTCTCTCTCTCTCTCTCTCTCTCTCTCTCTCTCTCTCTCTCTCTCTCTCACACACACACACACACACACACA
>JANHFL010001809.1:707353-718082 GCA_032468155.1 Oxyrhabdium leporinum
GAATCCCACCTCTGCTTGTAACCCCCCACGAGTAAAAAAATGTTTACTGAACGGAGGAGGGGGGGGAGGATGGGGAGGTAGTGGAGATTTTCCATGAATAGTGAAAAGGCCCACTGGTGTCCTTTCAGTGGTTGCAAATGTCACATGAAATTTCCTTTCCTGCTAGGGATAACAGGTCCGTAAAACAGCCTCAGAAAACCAATAGAAATAGGAGACTATGCTTCATTGGTGACCAATGGGAACTCCTGCAGGAACAGAACCCCGATGGCAAATAATGCACAAAACCTAATGACCTCTTGGTGGAATGTGAGATTGAAGTAAATCATACCTGCCAATATAAACAGAATCATAAGTAAAAAGAGATTTTTGTTCAGAATTTAAAAAAAAAAAAATAATTCAGCAAATTTGAATAAAATGGAAAGGAGTTGAATTTAACTAAAAAAGGTGGAAGAAAGCAAAACTGACTGATTTGCCAGCCTGGTCAGAATGACCTGAAGGTCTTTTAAAAGCTATTTTTATGGTGCTGAAGTGAGGTTTAACATTTTTTTCCCTCTCAGGCTTTTTGGTAAGAACTGCATCTGTTGAATTTGGCTATTAAGTGAAGATTTTGGTGGCTTGTTTACAAGAACATAAGCACACCCTGGAATTTCTTAGAAAAATCAAGTGGGAAGATTTTAATTTTTTCAAAACAATGAAAAAGCAACATTGATAGATTTGTCTACAAATAATGACTCACATATTTGCTAATAGTCCTTATTTGGTAAGACTACCCTGGTATTTTTAAAGTGTGTGCATGGCTACAAATTTAGGTCCAAATTATCCATCTCAGTTAGCTGAAATGTTTGCAGACTAAGTGAATCACACATAAGATCACCTCCTCTCTTCTGTTGGGGGTCACTGAAAAATTTGGAAAGCGCAGTACAGTGTTAGACCTGGTGGGGGTGTGCAAATCAGATGTCTGCTCTAGTAGGTCACTGAGAAATGTATGAATATGATGAGGAAATGTATTATATGTTTATTGAATTAGAACAAGACGCATGACAAATGTCTGAATTATGGAATGTTTTGAATAAAAAGGTTTGTTGCAGAACGCAATACAGTAATAGTGGTATGTGATAGAAGTAAAGCATGTATAAGAATACAGAAATAAGACAAGGATGTGTAATGTCCTCTTGGCTGTTTCACATATAATGGATACATGAAGGAATACTTATGGTAATGATAGAGTAGGGTTGGCTGGGGAAGCAAACATTTGTGTTCTTTTGTATGCTGTGTTGTCTAAGAATCTGACCAATTTGCAGAAGCTTTAGAAAAACTGTATGATGCAAGCAGGTCTATGGAACTGAAATGTAATTTACCAAAGACCAAAAAGTCTCTATTTCACAGGGAATTGTTGAACACTTAGAGCAAGTAGATGGATTTGTGTACTTTGTTAGAATGTTTACTGAAGAGGGAAATATGAATGAGAAAATGTTAAGATATGGAAATCCTGGTAGAAAAGTAAGTGCACCGTATATAGTCTGTTGTGAAGAATGAACATGTGTTGAAAGTAGTGAAAATGGCTGTATATAGGAGCTTGTATATATGTGGGGGTAATAAGGTTGATTGGATATCTGTTGCATTATCGTCCTCCCCCCCCCCCCCCCCGTACTTTGCATAAGGCTGCTTACCCAACAGGGAAGTGGATAATGGTGGGTATGAAGATATGTCAATATTATCAAGAAAACACTTTTATAATTTGTGCCATGTGCACGTTAGCTAAGATGGTTGATGTCAAAGATAGCTGACTCTCTAATTTCTCTTCTCTCTGACATGGCTCCAGCAAACAATAAATTCCTGGGAAGCAAAAAACCGATGGGATGGAATAAGCTAAAGTTGTTGAGTTATCTTTTTTGCTCATGTTCATTTCTAGCAGTTTTACACCTCTCTATTCCAATTGGTTCTGTCTAATGTACTGTACAGCATAAGGAGAAAATTAAAAGCCCCAAAGGAAGCCACAATGTCGCTATAGTGGCACCATCCAACAAGGCATGCCTGAATTTAGTGTCTCCCAAATCTTTTATCAGAGAGCATTTCTGTCATTTCTCTGTGGATCTGGTTGTTTCCACTAAAAAAAAAGGCCTGGCTCTGGGGCCCTTGGAGATGGAGCACCAAAGGAGGAGAAGTTTGACAGGCTCTTTCTCTGAATTCACTGGTTGAACAGATTTCTTTTGGACTACGTTGACGGTCTTGAAAATATCCAAGCCATTCGGGGTTTTAAAGGCACGGTAAGAACCACCTCTTAAACTGCAGCCACAAATGGCAACTAGGGCAGCTCCCAAGGTGGAAATGTTAAATGAGCTAATTTAGATGCATCTGGACAAACTGTGCGCTGAGCTAGTTTAAATAATTTCTGAGTGCTCTTCAAGACAGCCCCATGAAGAAAAAATGCCGCACTTGTTTGTGGCAAATTGCCTTTGTTCCTTTTCTTAGACTTAGAGTTATCTGGCTTAATAGCAGAGTCTACTTCTTTTGTCCCAAAGGTGGCCTTGGCCTTTCAAATGCAGATGGACTCTTGAGTCTTGTCCTGATGTGTGGGTTTGGCTTCCTGTGTTGTGCCATGCATTTGTGAAGTGGTTGCTTTGTTTCTCCAATGTACAGATCTGCACCTGCCTCACTGCATTGTCCTGGGTTTATCACATTGCTCAGTTTGTGTCTGGGTGTTTTAACCTTGGAAGTGGACAAGTTTCTGCATCAGTGTATTCTCGGGTTTAAGGTGTGCATGGATGCTGTGTTGATTGAAATTCCTTCTGAGCTTTTCAGGTATTCCTGCAATGTATGGAATGACAATGTGGCTTCACTTATTGTTCTCTTCTTTGTCTATTAGACAAAGAAAATGGAAAGGATATGAATTTAACTAAAAGGGGGGGGGGGAGAAAACAAAACTGACTGATTTGCCAGCCTGGTCAAAATGCCCTGAAGGTCTTTTAAAAGCTATTTCTATGATGCTGAAGTGAGGTTTAACATTTTTTTCTTCTTCTCAGACTTTTTAGTAAGAATTGCATTTGTTGAATTTGGCCATTAAGTCAAGATTTTGGTAGCTTGTTTACAAGAACTTGAGCACACCCTGGAATTAGACAGCAGACAAAGAAGAGAACAATAAACAAAGCAATGTTGTCATTCCATACGTTGCAGGAATATCTGAAAAGCTCAGGAGGATTTTTAACCAGCACAACAGACATGCACACTTTAAAACCATGATTACACTGACGCAGAAACTTGTTAACCCCAATGTTTAAACACCCAGACACAAACTAAGCAATATGATATATGCAGGACAATGCAGTGAGGCATTTGGAGAAACAAAACAACAACTTCACAAATACATGGCGCAACACAGGAGGACAAACCCATCAGGACAACATTCAGTAGGCCATCCGCATTTGAAAGCAAAACCACTCTTTTGAAGACAGCAAGGTCCACATTCTGGACAGAAAGGAAGGCTGGTTTGAAAGAGGGGTCAAAGAGGCCATCTAAAATTGAACGCCAACTGCCTCTACAACACAGTCCTTTCAGCGGTTCCCAAAAAGTTCCATACCCATTTGCGCTATTCAGGTGACTCTGAGAGCACAGATAAATCTCCAAGTGGCCTCAACGACTCTCAGAAAGAGTGCTAACGATCAGATGACTGCAAGGAATATAAATCCTTCCATTCCCCACCATTCCATCAGAATTGAAGAAGTTTCTTGGATAAGAAATGAAACATCTTCAGGAAAAACAAAGAAAGTCCAGTTGCCTTTAGAAAAGGCATCTTTGGGACATCCATGACCTGGATCACTGAGAATCTCCATAGATGTCTACTTCTATTGTACTCTACTCAACATAATAGTTGTCCCAGTAAAGCTTATTATTGCAGGATGACATAACAGAATAACAAAGTTGGAAGGGACCTTGGACGTCTTCTAGTCCAACCCCCTACTCAAGCAGGAAAACCCCTACCACTTTAGACAAATGGTTATCCAATCTTTTCTTAAAACTATGAAGAGATTTGTTAGAGCCTGAAGTTAGTTTGGGTTATGAGAAAGGGATTGGAGGAGAAAGTGACTGGCCCACAATCACACAGCTGCTTCAGAGCCTAAGGAGTGTTGGAATAAATGTCCATCTGGGTTCAGTTCCAAGTGGGAAGAAAGACACTGGAAGCATGGAAGCTGCTCGGGAGGATGGTTTATTGGTGAAGCAGAACCACCAAGCATGTGTGATTCTGGGTAGATGACCACATGGATGGAGAGTGAGATATATTTATACCCTCTCTTAGACTTTGCAAGAAATGTATTCTATTGGTTGTCCCAGGGGGCTATGTGGGGGTCCAGCTAACCTTGTAGGCTGTCTATGTCCCAGGCTTGGTTGAATCTTGCTGGGTGATGATGTAATGAAGAGGGTTGTGTTCTGAAAGGTTGGGTAATTCCTATTATGGCTTAATGGCTTTGTCCTGGTTTCAATCTTGAGTGAGGGCTAATCCTATCACCCTGGAGCTTTTGTCTTGTAGATAGGATGACCCAGTCTTTCTGAGGCTATTATGGTAACAAAGGTGGGGGCTGCTTTCCAAGAGCATGTTTCTCCTTTGCTCATCCAGAGAGGTATAATATTCTGCCTTTTTAATATTTCCTATAATATTTCATTCTTCTAGGAGAGGGTTGGGTGCTAACTTTCTACAGGAGGAACAGAACCTGAGCCTCCCTTCTGCTAATCCAGCACCTTAACCACTCTAGTTTTTTTTTTTTGCCTTTGCCTTTACCCATTTAGGGGGGAAAAATGATGCTTCCAGCAACAGGAGGAACCTAATCCTCCATTAGTAAAATGGGAATCAAATACAGTAGACTTGCCAGGAAGAAGCCCTCTAGAGGGGTAAAGAAAAATAAGCAAAATTCTAGAAGCCAGTAGAGGAAGCTGTTCTCGTTAAGTCTGGCTTTCCTTGGATTTTTATACAGCAACATTTGTTGTGGGAATATAGTTTGAAAAGTGTGACAGTTGTAGCTAGGAGAACATTAGATGCTTTGCAGTAGAATGATCAGGAAATGTCCCTGACAGAATTTTAAAGGATGTCTGTAAAGGTCTGTATTTGCTTCTTGTATTCTTATTATCCCTTTTTTTTTTTAAAAAAAATGCAGCTTTTGCAGAAGCAGAATTTTGAACTTGGCATTATTCTTGTGGAAGTGTGGATAGTTTCTGCTTTGAACTGCAATGTTTGAATTGCCTTAAAAAAAAAAAGGGGGGGAGGCTTGAGTTAGAACTGAAAGTCATTCTCTTCCTCGACCAACTAGCTTTCTTTGCCACAACAAAGCCTGAAAGTTTGATCTCTTCTTCCAGCCTGCATGAAAGCGAAGGTTACGTGCTTGCTAAAGGCAGCTTTTTAAAATTGTAATTCATCCTCCTGCCTTCTCCATCCAATGCTTGCCCTTGATGCTATGAAAGAGGAGTTCCAGGCTAGACTGCAATGGGCCAAGCAGATGCAAGCCTGCCAAATGTCCGCACCCCGAATGCATGGGGAGCGTTTTCCCCCAGCCTCCCTGGCACTTGCCTTTCAATCAGGGTGTGGTTTTGAACAACGGCACACAAGATTCCTCGAGCGGTTCTTGAAGGGCCTGCCGCCAAGTACAAAATAATTTATTAAACAAACCAACCCCTCGCATATGGAAGATCTTAATGCACTGAGATTTATGGAGGTGCTTGTGCACAAAGGCAAAGACGCCCAAAGCATGTGGCTTTTTGGGCTGCGGGCCTGGTCCTGCAGGAAGGCAGAGTGCCCTTGATTGCTACTATTAATAGCTGGTTTGCTCACACACACATGCCACCCCAAAAACAAAAGGGAGGGGGAACTGGGAAAAATACTCCTGCAAACCTTACCAATGTATATCAAGATCTCATGGAAACAGTCATTGCTTCATTTGCTGGATTTTCTGGATGTATTATTTTATGGTGTTTGCACAAAATACATTTGAAAATAGAATAACTTTCTTTCCAGGGTGGAATTGGTGAGTCAAGTCCGGGTTTTCAAGGTGATTTCTCTTTGGGGACTAACTGGAAGATGTCATTGCTTAATTCCTTCCACTTTGAGAATAATTGGAAACCCAGGGGGTCAGTAGCACGCTAAGGTCACAATGTTTGAACTGGGAGTGGAGTTTTTAAGGATGTTTTGCCACTGATCGCCTTTTTAAATGTCATCTTACCAAATGTTTTTAAGAAAATAGTCAATTGTGGATCTCTGTGATGATGATACGAGGCTGTCAGGGCAGGGGGTCCCCAACCCACAATTTACGGACTGACACCGGTCTGCACAGAGAAGCGAAGCCCCATCCGTGCATGCACAGAATGCAGGCAGCGTGTGAAATCACCCCCCCTCCGGTCCGCAGCAAAGCCTCTTTCCACGGAACTGGTCCCTGGATCGCAAAAGGTTGGGAGCCACCATGTTAGGGCAGGAGGAGGTTTAAGAATACTTTTGGAGTGTTCTGCAGATTAAAATGGTGATTTATGTAGCTCCTCGTTTGGTAGTTTATATAGTTTATATTTACAGATGCCCGAATTTTATATTTGTGCCTGATCCCATTGATTGACTGCAGTGCAATTTCTAGTGTCAGTATGTGCTTTGCATATGGAGAAGCATTAGTGCTATTTTCGGCACAGTGTTATTTCTCTTTAACTAGATACATTATTTTCTTGAATGGTCCATTTTGTTCTATTGCCTACAGAGCTACTGCTGTATAGCCACATCCTCCTTAATCAAATTCTTCATCCTTCATTAAATGTCTAAATGCAAGGGCCATCTTCTCTTATGAATGCCTGCTTGCTTAATTTATTCCGAGAAACCTTTGATCTGGGCAGCTTGTCTACTGGAAGCAGTTTGATCATTACACCAGCGGTGATACTATGGCTAGGAACTTTGGCTCAAAGGGATCTATCACTTTTCCTTAAATAAATTAGGAAGACATTTCTGGGCATCAGACCTAAGAACAGAGATAAAGACATCTGCTTTTATTCATTTTGCTATTTAATATTTTTGCATCATTTCATTCTAAGTTTTGACTGTTTGTTGTATGGTGCTTATGGTAAGCTATTGTGACTATTGACTAAATAGCAGAGTAAACTTTTATTTGTTTAAAAAAAAATCCATTGCATTGTGTGGATGTTTGGAGGGTGCTAACTCTTAGTCAAACTACAATATACTTTAGGATTGCTGTTGTTGTTCTTGTTTGAAGTGGTAACTGTACAATCACAAGGATCTGTACCAAATTTGGTCATGGATTTCTATGGAGCAGCTCTGTTATGAGATTCTCCAAAAGTGTGTCTAGAATCTGTATATTCCATTGAAGATTCATTTCTTTGTGGAATATGCATCAAAAAAGATTTGCATGTTCTTAAAACTTCTATATACAAAAGAAAATTTCCAGCTAGGCATGACTGAGTCAGTTTTGACTACTGGTGTTTGTATCAAAACGTCCTAGGTCTATTTGAAAAAAAGAGAATTATAACATTGGAGAAATGTTGCAAAGTCTGCTTTTCAAACGGGTGTTTGTGTTTGTGAGTGTATCATCTTCAAATTAGCATTGATCCCCAGCACCTGCCTGGAAAAGCTCCTGCAGGTTTTTTTGGCAAGATTTTAGGAAGTGCTTTGCTCTTGCCTTATTTCTGGGTCCAAGATCACCTAGAATTTATACGTCTATGGAGATTCTCAGTTATCCAGTCATGGTTGTACCAAAAGTACTTTTTAAAGAGGCAACTGGAGTTTGTTTTTCCTTGTTGATGTTTTGCTTTTCATTTAAAAATTGAAGAAGCTTCTTGGATGAGAGGCGAAATGTCTTCAAGGAAAAAGAAACTCCAGGTGCTCCTTGAAAAAAACACCTTTGGGACATGGGATTTATAGCTTTCTGGTTTCTAGTCTGGTGCCTTAACAGTTACACCAAACTCATTTACTCTCACTCTTTTTCTTTCTGTGAATGACATGAATGAACACCAGAAAAATTTGCATTAAAATGTTACCTTTTTAAAAAAACAAACCACTTACATTATAACTCACATAAATTAAAGTTTATATATATATATATGATTTCACTACATTTAAGGAAGTTGCAAATGAGAAGAAATGTGATTTTTGCAAACCTTAATAACTACTGAAAAATTCAGATGAAAGACTATTGTTCAACTAATATGTCAAATGACTCCGATTTATATTCAACCATAAATCTTTGCATCAAAGTAAATTCTACTTTCCTCTTGCTTCTCTTCAACCTATAAAATTTTGATTTGGTTTTCATGTCTCTAATTTGCTACTGAAAATGTTTCTCATGCAGATTAAGTAGGGAAATTAATATCCCCAAAAGCAATTTTTTTAATCGTAGTTAATGCAGTTTAATTTTTTAAATTAGGAAAAATTAAGTGAGTATAAAACTGAATCTTTCATCCTGAATCATCTTGCTAGTGTAAAAAGTCAGATGAAGATAATAAAAATGCCATTTAAAGAAGAAAAAACCCAAAAAGAACACCACCACCAAAACCTGATGGCCTCACATGCATCAGGCTATCATTGTGTCATGATATAGTTAATGTACTGTATATCAGTTGCATCATAAAGTGATTAAGGCAAAATACATATATTTTATAATTTGTGTGATGACCTCATGATGTGCATGATGACTTTGACTTCCTGTGGATGTACATGTGCATTGGCATTCAACGTGATTTGATTCCTTTTTCATAGCGGGATTACTAATTAAAAATAATTTGCCAATATTTATGATGCAATGTAGACTTTGAAGAAGCAGGATAAAAAGAGGATTGATGCTTTTGAACTTTGGTGGTGGAAAAGACTCCTGAGAATACCATGGATAGCCAAGAAAACAAATATAATATCTGACAAATCAAACTATGGTTCTTCCATGAAGCAAAATGACCAGGCAAAAATTATCCTATGTTAGATACATTATGCAAAGATATAACTCTCTGGAGAAGGCTCTAATGTTGAGCAAGGAAAAAGGAAAGAAAAGAAACGGACAGCCAGAAGCAAGGACTCAGTTACAATAGATGTGCTTTTGGAAGACTTGAAGGACCAAGTTGGGGACAGATCCTTCTGGAGAAAGTCTATTTATGCAATTTAAGAGTGGATAGAAGCTGACAGTATGTCATCTTGATTATGAACTAATACTGACACACTCTGATGAGATTTTCCCTTTCTTATTGTGTAGTGAATACGAGGTACGTTATTAATTAGTACAGACAGCATTAAGAGATTAGGCTTATCCATGGCCAGAAATATAATACCTTTTAACCCCCTAGTTCAAAGTCCCTGACTCTGGACCAAATATACAAAAGAAAATCAAGTAAGTGAGACCTAAGGCAGGAACTCACTAAAATTTGATTAAGTCAGCTTGACATTTTTATGCACTTTCTTTTATGCACATTAAACATAATGTGTATAATTATTCTTGGTTATTTATTACTACACTTAATACAATTCATGTTATAGATATTTTTCTGAAAAGGAACATGAGGCATTTATTCTTACCCATCTACAGCTGGTTAAATTACTTTGCTTCTATGCATAATAAACTGACTTGATTCATGTGACATAGAAGATATAGAAAATTTACACAATTTTGGAATAGAGTATCCAATAAAGTAGGTTTTAGCTGTGAAAACTCATGAGAGAACCTAAATTAAACTATCAGTATACTGAATGCTACTCTCTAATGATTTTTATAAGAGACAAATGTGACATATATATATATATTACATATATAGTCACAATCAAGATGAGGGAATGTATCCAGGCATATGTCCAAAAAACTGGTCAATGTGATATATGGAAGCTATTAAATATCACAGAAAGGGAGCATTCCCTTTTCTCTTCAACAGTGCAAAACTGCTTCATGTATATTATATTCTGCTATCCAACAGGCTAGAATTAAAAGTGTGCAAGACAATTAATGTTGACTATTAGAATTTATTTTTTTTAATTCACTCATTAAAAGCTCAGTGGATTCATTAGGGGTAGGAATTCTACCCAAGTGCTTAAGACCTACTTATTGCTTAGATTTCTACTTCTTCTCCATTCAGTCTTGCAACACCTTCCTCCCTGGTCCATTTGTGGGTTGCACTACAGAAATCACATGCTCGGGTTGCTAGAAAGGCTTTGGTTTTCTTTCTTTCATTACCTTTACATTACGTTTTAAAAAAAAATAAAAATTACTATTTGGCAGCGGCATAAGGAGCTGCCCTTTTATGTTTGTGTTGTCCTCTGGGATGCAGTGGTTATTTGATCAGCTTGACTTCTTTCAGAAAAATATATATATATATATATATTCTTCCCAAACAAATTCATACAAACAGGATAGAGTAAGTGATACCCATTTGTAGCTATTTGCTGCTTGTGGTATTTATATCATAATGGGTGAAAATAGGCACTGGTCCAGCATCTGTTTAAGGCTAGAGTGTGGCAAGTGGCAGGAAGAGTTGTGGACCAGCTGAAAGCTGTGTAGCAGGAGGTAGACTAGAGATGAGAATCCTTAAATACTTTACCAAGGCTGGGCTTTTTAAGAAATTGCACCAGATTGCTGCGAAGATAGGTTTAAAAAGTCGCAGTTGCTTTCAGTTTGCAATTTATGATAGAAGAGTGCAGAAAGAAGGAAGGGAGGGAGGGAGGGAGGGAGGGAGAGAGAGAGAGAGAGAGAGAGAGAGAGAGAGAGAGAGAGAGAGAGAG
>JANHFL010001809.1:724771-746740 GCA_032468155.1 Oxyrhabdium leporinum
TCTATCTATCTATCTATCTATCTATCATCTATCTATCTCTCAATAGATAAAATAAAATAAAATAAAATAAATTTCTTGTTGCATCTTCATGAGTGCAAGAGATATCTCCCTCCTAGAACAGAAGTTACAAGCATAGTCTATTGCATGACTCCTATTGCACAACTGGAGTAACACCTGTTCAGTCTTTCATCTGCAGACCATGATTTGTTATTTTCTCGAGACAGCTGAATGGTGCAATTTTATATTAAAAGACTCCTACTGTAACATGTTTCCTTCTTTCTGAAGAGCTCATCAGAAATGCTCTCTCCCCCCACCCACCCCTGGGATCAAGAGGAGGATGTACGCTAGAGAAACAGGTTGGAACTGTTAAAATAATTGGCAACCTTGAATTCTTGTGGAACTAGCTGGCCTCACATTAAATTAGAAGCTTTTAACCTTTAATTATTTATTTCTGCCTGAGCCATAAAACTGCTCCTTTATGACATGAACAGTTGCAAGCAAGCAGGAGTTTTCCTCATTAAAAAGAGGTCATGGCTCTGGAAGTCTCTGTTTATATCATTCTGGACCATGTTCTTTGCCAGTAAGGTGATTAAAGTAACTGAGGATTCTTGCACAGCAATCTTCAGAAGTTGCTTCCCTGGTTACTCCAGTAATGTACAAGCAAACTTCTCTATAACCATAAAGAGGGTTAAAAAAAACACAGGTAACTGCAGACACATGAAATCTAACAAAAGGCTAGTTAGGGAGCTGGCAGTGACACACTTTTATTGCAGGTATGCACATAGAAAAGGATCTTTGAAATGGAAAATATAAGCTTGGGGAAATGTCAAGTTCCAATACTGACTCCTTGGCTAAAAACCGCCATTTTGTTTCCCTTAAAAATGTTGTGTGTGTGTGTTATTTGTAGAACTTGAAAAACACAAATGTTTAACCAGTACCAGGTAATCCAGAATGATCTAATACAACAGTGTCTGCTTCATCAATATGATCCCTATTGATTAGTGACCTCTTTGTCTTTTATCTTGTAATTTTCAGACATCACTGATAAACAGAGATTGTGCTTTGGAAGCCAAAGCAACTGTGCTTGGATTACCACATTTGTGAGTTAACAAACCAAGGTTAGATTAAGGCTCTTAGTGTTTTCCTCTCAGTCCTTCAAGCAGCAGAAAGTATAATGGCAGTCTTCTCATTTCAATTATCACTATACTCTGTTCTGCCTCAGTAATAAGAAAAGAGTTAAGGAAACTAATTCTAAACTAATGCTCAGGAGCTTCACCACCATTTGAGATGAAACTTGACCATCTTCTGTCTTTTTCTCTTCCCGTTTCTTGCTGCATCCTTCCTTTTTTCAGCTGGTGGAGGATCTACAGCAGGGGGCAGTTATAGCAGCTTTATGACCTGTGAACTTCAACTCCCAGAATTGCTGGCATGTTGCCAGCTGGATCAGGAATTCTGGGAGTTGAAGTCCACAGGTTGTAAAGCTAACATAGTTGCCCACCCCTGGTCTATAAGAACCATCTGCACTTGAGTGAGAGGAGCTGGGTGGAGAAAATGAGATGAGTTGCTTCGCCAACAAGTTGAAAAACTCCACCAGAGAAGAAAAATGGGAATGGGAGGTAAAGAAGATTTGGCATTGCCTCCCCCCTCCCTTGTTTTTTGCAGTTTTCTGTGCTGGCCTTTTAAAATTATTTGGAACATATAGTCTGGTCACACCAAATGCCTGTGGAGGAAAGGCCATAATCTCGCCATAAGCACTTTCATTTAGCAGGTATCATAGACCATATGACAGGAGTTGTATTGAGAGAAGCTAGAAGAAAGTATTTTAACTTTGAAAGGATAAAAACAAATGAAAGTTGTCTCTGTGGAAGACTAGAGATGAGCAGATGACAACACCACAGTGATGAGCAGGAGGTGAGAAAGTCCTGCCTAAGGCATGAAAGCCTATTGGGTAAATTTGGGCCAGTCACTCCCTCTTAGCCCACCTCACCTCACAGGGTTGCTGCTACGAGGAAAATAGGAGGAGGAAGGAGTATTAGGAATGTTTGCTACTTTCAGTTATTTGTAAAAACAATAAAGGTGGGATACAAATAAAATACAATAAACCCTAAATCTTAGCACTTGAAGCATTAACAGACCAGTAAAAGCTCTCTTTTCCTCTGTTATTTCATGGCCATACTAAATGCCAGATGTGGAGGGAAGGAGTGGCAGTGCCTACCTCTAGAATTGCTTCTGAACCTCATGCTGTTTGTATGTTGGTCATCTTTATTCTGGGCCTGTCTCTTCTAATAGCTTACTCCTGCATGTGATTGTGAAAATGTGAGATAATGGCAGTGTGGGTTTTCATTCTAGGCATATAGTTGAGCATTCATTATTATGTATGTGCACCCCAGAGACAGAGCAATATGGTACACAATGCTATAATGGAACTTTGGTTTGCCTTCATATCAAGTGGACGGCAGAGGTAGCAGGTGAGCCCAGGTAAAATATTGGAAGATTAAGCATGGTAGAATGTGGTACGTCACACATTCCACTTTCACACATGCAGTGGAAGATTGTCCTATCAACAGGGTTGAAGAAAGATTTGAACAGCCAGGATGGCTGGCTTTGGGATATGGGAAAGAATGACAAGGAAATAACTTGTTCTTCAGTTCAGACAGCCATTATGCCTGATGACTGCTTAAGAGCTCATAGAGCTAGCCAAATGCTTTAACATCACTGTGAGGGAGGTAAGGGAAACCAATAAAAAAAGTGTCAAGATTAAGCAGTGCTTTTGGGCAGGACATGTATTCCTTTTGTATGCTTTCTCTGAATTAATCAGTTGTCTGGATTTATACATTGTGTTGTACAATCATCAATTAGCCAGATTTATAAATAAAACTGGTAAAATCACAAACAAAAACACTAGCCCCAATTAAGTGTAATATGAAACAAGCTTAGTACTGAGATTGTAACCTTTTGGTTTCCATCCTATCAGCATGTCATATAAACACAGCCAGAAAAGAATAGACTTTTCTCAAACATCCACTTGTTCTTCTAGTTTTCTGCTTGTAGTTGGCCCACAAAGGTTTTCCTGTTGAAGGAACCATTGTTTTGATCTTGTGGACCATAACTCACTAAGTTCCACAAAAATAATTGCTAGTGAAATTATGTGAAGATTGAGGAGAATTGTTCTCCTCATATTCTACCGTCTGCATAAATTATACCATAACTTCTTGGGGTATCTATGAGATTTGTGTTCTTCGATAACCGTTTAGAAGGAATTGTTCTGTAGCTTCTGGTGAAATCTGACACCTGAATAAAATGGGTTAAGTATGGAGGTGTGCATCATGCAAGATAGCTGAATAAGATCATTTCAGAATTAGCATATTTTGGTAGTTAGCATTCACAAAAAATGGGAAAGCACAGATTTAGATTCCCACCTCACTTTGGAACTAATTTCGGCTCACTACTTTACTCAACTTACTTCAAATATTTATTGTGAGAAAAAAAGGGTTTTCTCTTTAACCCCCTCTGGACCGTAAGCATTCAGTGTTGGGCTCCTCAGTCAAAAGTGGGGATATGAAAGGAGAAATTGCTGTTCCATTTCTTTGCTAGATGAGCTTATTCCTGTCCCAAGTAAAGAGAAGTGATATAATTGATTTCAGAAGCATCCTAACAATATTTATTCAGTATTCAATCCTATCCTGTGAAGTAGGAAGGGAGATTAGGGCTGGAGTTTTATTCACTGGGATTAAAGGATGAATGACATGCTCAGATACTGAAAAATATTTATTCAGAACTAAATATACTAATTATTGGGAAAATGTGTTTTGGAATAGCTGTCTTCAAGATGGAAGCAGCAATTCTTGTAATTGGAGATACAGTTTTGGGAAGAGACAGGTGATATCTATTGTGCATTTAGACTGAATGAGAGGACTATTCAAGCATGTTGCTAGAAAAGAAAATGTTAGAAAGCGGAGATCTTGTGCACAAAACCAACAATCCAGAGTACAGCCTCATTTGGGATGCACAAACAATATGGAGAACCATTCATTTATTAGGCATTGGTAGTTATTACCCAAGTAGAGAAAAACACAACTGGCTTCTTGGCACTTTCTTCAATTCCAGTCCAATGAATATCTCACTTATTCTGAAATTGATCAGAATTTGTGGATACGTACAAACTTGTTTTCTTCATAGAAATTGGGATTAGTTCTTTAACTGTGTAGCAAGAGTGGAAATCATTGGCATGTAATCATACAGAACTTCACAAAAGATCATTTTTCAGACCACACCTATCAGGTGGAGTCCCAGGCCAAGAAATGTTACTCCTTTTTAAAAAAAAATCCTAAATTTTATTTGATTTGCTGAAAAAGAATTTGCTTTTAATTTTTTTTCCAAAGGAGTTGAGAATTATTTGGAGTTCAGGGAATTCTTGTGGGTGGTATGTTGGGTTCTGGTATTTGTTTACTAATGAAATGGCCAAGAACTGGATGACCATGCCCATTTTCCATTGTATAACCACTATTGCAGTCATCACACCTTCCATAGCATCTCACTGTTTTGTCAAATTCCATAGGAAAACATAAGGGAACTTGCACCTTTTCAGACTGTGGAGAATAAACACCCAGGGAAGCTGCAGAGCTGTGTAAAAATGAAGCAAAAGAACTCATGGCATTTTCCATTAACCCCCAAAATAAAATAAGATTTAGTCACCACCATAATCTGAGAGTAAAGCAGAAAAGTTTAGATGGCAACAAGCTGACAACAATAAATATAATGGCTAAGGTTTCAAGAAGTATTCCAAAACCTCTTCACTTATCTTAATTAATACCATTTTAAAAATGAAAAATGCCATATTAATATAACTGTTGCTTTTTAAACAAGAAAGCATATAACCACTGACCCAAATCTATAAATTGTCCTCATGTCAAAAAAACCCACAGAACCATGCCTTTGACTCTAAATTTGAACACTCTCTATAAAAGAGATCTACAAATGTTTACTTCTATCCAAAGTAAATTAAAAGAATTCTAGCACAAAAACCCATCATCTGTTTCTCTAAAACTAAGTGGGCATCATTCTCTCAAAAGATCTACCATGTCTGCAAATTTCATTTCAACATATTAAGAGTAAAAAAGTTGCAGTTAAGTGATTTTCCCTTGACAGCCAATGGATAACATAAAACTTGCTTCAAATTTTGGATCCATACTGAGCAGTCACCATTTGGGTCCAAATAAAATTCAGGTGTTTTCTGAATCATTGAACTGACACCTGAACTGAATGGACACACATCTAAAATATGGATCTGATAAATACAAAGGTGTGGTTCTTAGCTGTATTGGGTAGATGGGCTACAGTTCTATAACTGTAAAAGCTTATTGTTAGGTTTCTTTAATTTTCAAGTATGACCCTATTGAAAAAAATGGATATGCCTATAAATATATTTATTATCTATGTCTTGAGGCTTATTTTGAAAGAAACGAATCTTTTTACATGAGAAATGGCCAAAGTATTGAGGCAATTGAAGATATAGATACATGGACAGATAGATGGACAGGCAGACAGATATAGATTTATTTGCAGCAATGCCTCTGTGACTCACAAGTTTTCAACCACGTGAAGAACAGGAATGAGATTTTTATGAGCAATAAAAAACAAGCTCACTTTAATGGACAAATGACCGCAAATGGATATTCTTTAACCACAGTTCAGCTGCTGACTAGAAGATGAGTAAACCACAAATCATTTTTGAAAGATGTCACATCTTCATATGCAGGTCTAGCTTGTCTGTTTATCAAAGTACTCATAAAAAAGGGCATTTTATAATGTTTTCTCAGTGACAAGTCCAGAACCACAAGATTTCGACATTTCCATCTGTCTTTCCTCAGAATTCACAAATATTTAGGAATGGGAACTGCGGTCCAGTAGTAGTTTTCCCCACTTGATCATATTGAGGAAGCTGCTGAAAAGGGTCAGTGGTGAAGCCACCACCACCATGGAAAAACCAAGATGCTTCAGAATGGATAATAGACTTCTTGCCAGGAGGGAATGATAGCAAGGCTACCAGTTCAAAACACACTAGGTGTGGCAACACAGTTTGTAAGAAGAAAGATCTGCTTTCTAAAGAGTCAATATTTGCCCGAAAACATAGGTGATGAAGTCCACATCCAAGAAGAAAGCCACTTTACAATGGTGCCACTCCCTTCACATGAAGAGTTTGTAGGTAGAAGGAGAATTCAGAGGAACAGTTTTGTTTAATAACTAGGACAAAGCAATAAGAAGTGTAAGTTGCCAAGTGTTCTAATATTTATTTCAAATGTTTTCTCCATTGTAGGAATCTGATCTTTTTTACTTCCTCTTTCAAAATAAAAAATGGGAGATATCTTAATTTCTAAGAAAGTTGATTCCATAGTTGAAATCTCCCTGAACCTTATCTTTCATATATATTTTATGGATCAAGATATAAAGTTGCATTATATTTACTTCTAAATATTGATATATGTTTATAATAGAGCATGTATGCAAACTGCGTATCGAAATCACAACATATTAGGATAGAGTCTATCCTGGAAAGGCCTTTTTTTGGAGCAGTAACACAATTAATGCAGTCTAGGCCATTTCTGATTGCAAATATTTCATAGTCAGTTGTAAAAAAAATTGGCACAGCTTGAATGCTCAGAAATGTTTAGTTGATAGCTTTTTTTAAAAAGTAAGCCCAGTATGTGTTCTGCAGTGTATCTTTGCTTTTATTTTTCAGAGGTAAGGGCAAAAGAAAATTGTTATCAATATATACTGGCCTGCAAAATAGTGACTAAATCTTCATGGAGTAGCATGGCATAAAAAAGTCAAAGGAGGATGGTCTCAAATTCTCATTCTACCAACTCATTCTACCATTTTCTTTTCAGTTGCCCTCTACTGAATTTGATTTTAAAATAACTGTTTGGTTTTCAGGACTACTTGGACAATGATAGCAATCCATCCTTCCCCTCCCCCATAATTGGCTTTTTTTTGAATGAGCTTTTTTTAAAAAAAAAAATAGAACATGTGCAGGTCATTCGCCAGAAATTAGACAATGTTCTTCAGCAATGGGTGTAGTATGTTTGAGATGGCTTGTTCATGAGCTTAAATTTAGATTAAGATATGATTATGATTTAATCACAATATATAATCCTTTATTTAGGCAATTTTCCATGATTTCCTAAATGGTACAAAAAGGGTTGATGGAAAAATGAACCAAACATAGACCAATGGAACAAATACTAAAAATAGCTTACTCTTTCAATATCCCAGACATTAAATGGCTTGCAAAATCATTTATGGATCCTGTCTTTAAGACCTTCTTGGTTTGGCTCTTAAAGAGGCAGTATACAGTGGTAACCATATTCCCTTCTCTTTCCAACTCTTTCCTTACTGATTATTTCCTGTTCTCAGACATTTGCAACAACATTTACGGTTTGTTCCCATAGAATGTGAAGAGTTTAAAAGTATCAGGAAGCACTGTGTTGTTGCAAATATGTACATCTCCTGCTTTGTCCTATAAACTTGTTGCATCCATGGGAACCGTCTCTGATTCTGTCAATGGTCTGTGTGCTCTTCTCATTACTGTTGAGTCTTTCCTAAATCTCTTTCTTGTGTGATATCCAGGTGAGCTTGTTTCCAGAAGAGAACATCTGGAAAAGCTTGTTCTCTTCAGTGTTGTCTTTCTCTTCATTCCCTAGCCTAAGGCCAAAAAATTTTGACCAATGCCACCCAGCCAGAAAAACATCCAGAGAGCTCACATAAGTGTGCGTGAAAGAGAAACTCCTGCACAATCATCCACGCAGAGAGAAATAAAAACGGGTGAGAACTTGGATACTTTTCTAATGTGGTTACGTGCAGGAAAGCAACATTTGAAAAGACCAAAGTCTGCTGACTTGACTAAAGCAGTGAAGTATATGGACAGAGTGTTTTGTGTTGGATTTGGAACTAGGCAATGTAGACTGAAATACAACCTCAGTTATGAACAATTTGGGTGGTCTTGGACAATGTCCTTAACTTCTGCTCAACATCTGTAAAATGGGGATAATTTGAACATCCTATTTTTGACTTGCCTGATCTTTTAGAATTTTTTATGTGGCTTGTAATAACAGTTAACACTGAATTCTTTTAATTTCAAATATATAAAAAACAAAGCTGACCTACAATAACCAGCAACCAAGCAGCATTAGGAAAAGCATACTTACATGACAGCAAAATACATAAAGTCACAAAGCCTGTAGAACTGGCTGTAGTGCATTCCAGATGGTAATTAATTCTATTTCACTGATGTCATGGCTGAGAAATTTTTTTTCCATATTAGAAACAAGTAAAGTTTCTTTTAACAAGTGGTATATAAATCTAAGGACTACTGCGAAGGGAGGCGGAAATTTTCCCAGCCATAAACATGGTGCCAAAAGCAGCTGATCTTGAAGCACAAGTTGCAATTTCTGATTTTCTCAGGACTCGGACAGAGAAACACTCTATTGATGAAATCTCCCCAAGACATCTCCCTACCTATTAGCCAGGATGACTAATATTGCTGGGAGTTATAATTCAATGATATCTGAAGGGCTACACGTTTTCCACAATAGAAATATAAAGAGACCACCCAAATCTAATTCAGGAACATAACCTAGAGCTCCAAACATGGACATTCTCCCCCCCCCATCAAATTAGATAAAGTTCAAAGCATGACAGTGATGAAGTAGTTCATATATCACATCTGTTTGTGAAGAAATTATTAGACTATATTCCTTTAAAATATGATTTTGTTGACACTGATACCTAACATAATACAATTTACAATGTTAACAATCAAACAACTATGAAACATCATAGTTAAACTTCAGACAGATATATTTTTCATAAGGAAGACTGAATATAGGAAGCTGGTAGTTTGAGATAACTCATTGATTCTTTCCAATGAAATTAGTTGGGAGATCTGTTCAGGCTAATAAATACATCTCACAAACATGGTCACTCAGAGGAAGAGGCCAGGGGATCAGGAAACAGATTAAGTAATAAAATTGATGATTTAATTGAGCTCTAAAGATTTCTCCTCCCTCCCCTCTGATTGAGATCAGTGGATCTAATCACAAAGCTCATTTTTATTTGGGGTCACCTCTTGATGGCTGAATCTAGTACTCCCTCCACAGTTTATGTACACTTGGCATTTACTCAAAAACAAAAAGAAACAAGTTACTTTTATTCTTACCATTAACAAACTTCTTAAGTGAACTTGTTATTAAAAAGTATAGTTGCCCTGGACAAGTTTCAACAACTCTTCCTTACTTATATTGGCTGTGAATAAACAAGAGTTTGTCAGATCCATGGAGATGATATTCTTTCACTGCTTGGCACCTTCCAGATTTGTTGAGATTATTAACCATGTAATTCTCAACCAGCATGGCCAGATAAGGACTGTGCTATCTGGAGAGGAGATTGAGGAGAGCCAAGTCATTGCAGCGTATTGTGCAATTTTGGAGAGGATGAGCAAGGTAAGGAATTTAGAAGATATTACCCATAGAAATAGTTCTTAAATTAGGATTTTTTTTCAGGCCTTTACCAACTACACTATTTCATAGCAATCCTATAAAATGGCAGCTACCTATGGCACATATAAAGATTCTGGCTCCCACTGAAACTTTCTGGATTGTTCTACAGTGTGAATAAATGATGGATCATCAGAAGACTGCAGGCAGGAGATTAAGAATAAGGCCTCCCAGTATTTATACATTTGGCCTTTTTCCTACATAAAGATATCCTGCTGTGGAGGTTTGTGTTTGCAGATCCCATCTCTAAGGCGATACGATCTGCAAACCTTCTCTTCTGAGCTTTAATCCTGGCAGCGATGAGTTTTTATAAGATGGAAAACAACAAAGCCACTCAAAGTGCAAAGCAAAAAAGCAAAAAAAAAAGAAAGCCTAACATTAGTCTCTCTGCTCCCACTTCCAAATGACGTCTATGTTTTAAAATACCCCCACCCAAAGCTTCTAGATCAAAGCAGATGAAAGAAAGGCTAAACGGATCGTCAAATGGTTGGCCCAACCTCTGAGACCAGCTGGAATAATCATGGCAGGAGCACCACCAAAAAAATCATAGCAACAGGAAAGAAGTGAAAAGGGGGGAAAATGTGAAATGTGGAGTTTAGTTTATGAGGATATGTTCTAAATGTCTCGATCCAGAATTAAGAACTGAGCCAGGTCTGAGGAAGTCTGTGTGGTAAAAATTGGAATAAAGCAATTACAATAAATGAATCTACTGTAGATCAAAGTTCAAATGAAAGCAATTGGAACCAGTATCAGCAGGCCCAGGGGCATTTCTGGAATCGCTGCCAGGTATTTTGTCCCTTTTTTTTGGGGGGGGGGATCTAGTTACAGAAAGGACCCATCTTCTACCACTAGAACTATTTATAGGGCAAGAAGCCAGAAAGCTTAAATTACAGGCACTAATTTCTTCAGTGTTCAAAAGTAATTGGATCCAGCTTTTACATTTCAGTTTAATAGAAAACTGTCAAATGTACAAGCCATATTTACGAAATCTCCCAAAGAATACAGGTTGCAAATCATAAGTGGGATTTTTCACACTCATATTTCTGGATAAACCTGGGAAGGTCCAGTACAGGAGTTCTGGCTATCTTCTTAAAGAAATCAGAACATTGTTCTTGAGGAAAATGGAAATGACATGAAAGATTCCAACAGGACTGGAACAACAGTTCCAGTTTCATCATTGTCTGTTTTGCATTGATGTCTCAGTTTGTTTCTTTTTCAGATACAAACAAGATAAAGTCAGATTATATCTGTTGGCGTAAGTCACTTTATCATTAGAATTAATATGACCCAACTCCTGTTGAGCTTCCAGGACCAGTCAGGGTACTGTCACATGATAAGTATGTCTACTTACATACAATGGGAGTAGCTTCTGAGTAGGCATATATAGCATTGTGCTTTTAAACAATGACTAAAACAAGCTTCGTGAGGGAACAATTTACTGTATGAGCAAAGTTTTCCATTAGGAAAATTAAGGAGCATATCTTTCTCTTACCTTACATTTGCTCCTAGTTACAGTTATGGTTGGATGTCATGTGTTCTGGCAGCTAAAGAAAACTGGCTGACTATTTCTGATGTAAATTTATTTTACTATGCTCAATTCCCGAATTTAGTTTATAAGCACCAGAATGAAGGCCAAATATGTCAATGTTCTGAGAACTCATCAGTCATTCCTTCCTTAGCCTCCCTAGGACTCAGATTTTTATAAGTGCTCAAACATACTGGGAACCAGAAATAGATTTCACTCAAAAAACTTTTTTTCCTATAATTATCTTTATTTGCTGAGTTTCCTGATGTTCATTCTATATCAAACATCTTCACTGTTTACTTTGCCTTTGCCCCTCCTTTTCTCTTTACACAGATGTGTGTATTTTTCCAATGGGAAAATGGGACTTTAGAGATTTTGTCAAACAAAGATATTTCATAAAAAATGTGTCGGTAACATTACATGCTAGTTTTCTTCCAGCTGTATGAAAATGGTTTAAGTCTTTTTTAAAAGCTCTCCAAGAACCTTTAATAAATTTTTGTTATGAAGAATGTCAGACCAGATGCACTGGATCATAAGATTCATTTGTTGCAGTTTCCCATCTTGAATTCACCTATTTTGGAGGCTTCTAATGAAACATAAGGGAAAGATAGAAACTTGAAGATTTTCCAAGTCCAGATATATAATCTCATGGCACCTGCCCTGTGGAAAACCATTCTCTCTGAGATCCCTATAGCCCTTGCCCTGAGCCTATTTAAATGAGCTCTTAAAATGGTAACCTTGGGTGAGTTTTTAGCTCACCTCACCTCAAAGGGTTGTTTGTTGAGGGGAAAATAGGAAAAAGGGATTTGGGTGGGTTTGACTCCTTGAGTACATTGTAAAAAATACAATAAATAAACAAATAAATATAAGTTTGACTCCTTGAGTACATTGTAAAAATATGAAATGAATGAATGAATGAATGAATGAATGAATGAATGAATGAATGAATGAATGAATGAATGAATGTTAAGCCCTGGATAGACCTCTTTGGTATGTCAATTTTCTTTTCTGGACTTTCTCTTTTGACGATATAATTGCTGTGTTTTTAAGATGGCTTTATTTATGTATTTTGCATGCTGCCCAGGATTGTGACAAACTGAAGTGACAGATAAATCTCATAAATAAAGAAATACAGTTCGTCCAAAGATCACAATTAATTTCACAATAGGATTGTTGAAGTCTTATCTGATGAAACTGTACATTCAAACATCTTCTGAGCCTGTTTGTAAATATTACTTCTAGTAAAGATGACAAGATTTTGGAAGGGTTTTGCCCTGGCCTCCTTTCTAGATTGAGAGAGAGAGTGATTGGCCCCAAATCCCCAGACTGGCTTCATGCCTAAAGTGGGATTAGAATTCCTGGTCTCCCAGTTTCTGATTTGGTACCTTAACCATTACCCCAACCTGATTTTTGCTAAGAATGCTGGGGGCTAGAATTGGAATGCCTTTTCTCTGGATAGAAGCAGCCTGCTTGATGAATTATCAGGTTCCATATTGGATTGTTTCTCTGGCTCTTAAAGGGTTTCTGGATGCTGACATCCACCCACACTCAAATGAATAGCCTTTGAAGATTTATTTTGTTTAAGTTGGGATTTTGCTTAATAAACTTAGCTTTCGTGAATCTAGGGACAGCTGGCTGAGATATTTTGTGATTAGAAATAGATCAACAAAGATTGTCTTCAAAAACCTCAGGCAAGAGCTATAATATTTCAAGCTGAACAAGTTATTTGGCATATGGGGCAAAATTCCAGAATGAATTGTTCCCATATTGTATAATGACAAAGAGGTAATAATTTAATGAATCCCACAATCCTCTCTATGAAGTAATATGCCTCAGACTGCTTAGTTGACTTGATTTCTGATTTCTTGGCCCAATTCCCCAATTTCTAGCTTCTATTCAGTCATCTTCAAATGGCCCATTCATATTGATACTATTGTTGATATGGCAATTAAATGATCGATAATCACTCATCTCAGTTCAACAAGATTGTTTGAGAATCACCTACTGGAGACTGAACTTGATTGAAAAAAATGGAGGCACAAACACCATTTTCATCTAATGTTGAATAATGTTACAATTTACCTTTGTAGATGTTGACATGATGACAGAAAGCGAACACAGCTGCACTCACACAAGAGCTCTATAAAAGCAGATTTTGACATGAATGAAAATTCATGACTTTGGTCAAAGAGCAGATAATGACTTAGTTTCTTCTTCAGTTCTTCCAGTTTGGTCAAACAATTAAAAGTTTAAAATGCTGTCTTCAGGCTTCTAAACTCTGATTGGCAAACTTTACAATCTGATTGGCAAAGTATATCATCTGCAGATAACTTGATTAATAGCCATTCCAGATATTTCATCAGTCATAAACTTTATTATTAACATTCATCTGGCAGCATGGATCATCTTTTTTTATTCCTATTTTCTGCTTTATCCACCTATGTGAAGGGAAGGAGGCATCTATCCTACTTGGCAGTTCTCTTCCAGCCTTTCTTTAGTTTTAGTTTCAAACATTTCATTCAGTGGCATTCTTTTCCCTTGTTTTAGAATTTGGGTGCTTATAGTTTCCATCTTATTTGGTGTTTATTTGGGATGAGATTGCATTCTGGACAGAATCAAAGTGATCTGGCAGGAGTCCACTTGGCACTGAATCTTCTTACTCAACATTTCCCACACTCCACCTTTTCAATTGAATCAGAGAAACTGGATTGGAGCACAAGGTCACACAACCCATCGGGCAGGCCAGAGTGGGTTTGTTGTTCCCTGCATAAAGGTTTGGCCATTCCTGTCTAAAGTGACTCAACCTACAGGGTTTCCATCATTTCCCTTGAGGAGATTGTTCCACCGGCCTTGTGGACCTCACAGTTAGGAATATTTTCCTTTGCTTAGTTCCATCCTGTTTCAGCCCTGCATCATCTTCAGAAACTCCCTGAGTGATTGGACACTTTGTTTTGGATGATCATTGGAGGGTTACACGGTGTTCCCTTGTCCTCCAATGAAACAATCACAGAGCCAAAAGTAATACACTTCTTTTCAAACCATGTGTTGATTTTAGGTTTATTTTCTTAAAAGGAATGAAAATAGCAAATGTCAAACCCAAATTAAAATGGGGAGGGAAGGGAGAGAAAAGAAAAACTGTCATTGTTGAACTGAGAAGCCCCTTTCCAGATTTAATATCTGAATTCACTTTGGCTACAGCTAAGCAACAGAGCTTTGCAAGTGAGAGATTATAGTCAAACTCTTGGCAGAACAAAGTTTTCTCCAGCAAAGGATTCAGACCTGATCATTCCAAATGCAGGGAGGTGATATAACAGTTGTTCTTAAAGGAGGTGATGAGTATGGAAGGTCAACGAGGGCATTCTGCATCTTGTAAGAGCACATTTCCAGCACCTCGTGGAAGGCCATTTCCATTTATTTTCCTTTATTCACCTAGATACCGTAACCAGTAGCAGGCAGAAGTAAACTAGATGGGATGCAATTCTCTTTTCTTGGGAAATTTACTAACAAAGAAGGTTTGTGAGCCATCCAGAGTCATATATTTGAGATACAGTGGATGTAAAAAGTCTACACACCCCTGTTAAATGCCATGAGATGTTAAAAAAAAATCAGACCAAGATAAATCACTTCCAGTAAAGGAGAATATTTATAGCTCAGGGTTGAAATGAGGCATCCTTGGTGCTCTCTGAGCTTGCTTGTTTTCTTGCTGACCTTTCATTACCCTAACTAGGTAACATCATCAGTGTTAGTGCTAGCAGAGCACTGAGGATGTTACCTAGTTAGGGTAGTGAAACTTTGGCAAGAAAACAAGCAGGCTCAGAGAGCACCAAAGACCCCTCATAAATCACTTCAGAACCTTTCTTTTTCATATATAACATATAAACTGTACAATTCAATTGAAAAACAAGCTGGGCATCTCATGTGCACAGCTCTCTTCATGTTACCACACCGATTTTCAATTGGATTCAGGTCCGGTCTCTGGTGGGTCCATTCGAAAATTTCAAGCTTCTTCTGGTAAAGCCATTCTTTTGTTGATTTGGAGATATGCTTTGAGTCAATGACACGTTGAAACATGAAATTCATCTTTGGCACTTTAGCAGAGGACTGAGGGTTTTGTGCCAAAATTGGCTGATATTTGGAACTTTTCACAATTCCTTCCACTTTGACCAAAGCCCCAGTTCCAGCTGGAAAAAAGCATCCCCAAAGCATAATCGCAATAGCACTTAGACTTATATACAGCTTCAAAGTGTTTTACAGCCCTCTCTAAATGGTTTACACAGTCAGCATTTTGCCCTCAACAATCCGGGTCCTCATTTTACCAACCTTAGAAGGACAGAAGGCTGAGTCAACCTTGAGTCTGGTGAGATTCAAACTGCCAAATTGCTGGCAATCTGCAGTCAGCAGAAGTAGCCCGCAGTACTGCATTCTAACCACTGCGCCACCGCAGTTCTTAATACTGCCACCACCGGCTTCACTGTGGTTATGGTGTACTTCTGATGATGTTATGGTCTGCTTTGGGTGTTGTTTTGCTCCAAACTTACTTTTTGGAATTATGGTCAAAAAGTTCAACTTCGGTCGCATTGGACATTTTCCCACAAACTTTTGTTATACTTGATGTAGGTTTTGGCAAAATGTCCATGGATGTTTTTCTTTGCAAGAAAAAGGCTTCTGTCTTGCCACCCCATCCCACAGAGCAGACATATGAAGAACATAGGATATTGTTATTACATGTAGTGCACAACCAATACTTGTGAGAAAGTCCTGCAGCTCCTTTAATGTTGCTGTAAGGCTCTTGGCAGCCTTGCAGACCAGTTTTCTTCATCAGCATTGGAGGGAGATCCAATTCTTGATAATGTTACTGTTGTGCCATATTTTCTCCGCTTGTTGATGGCAGTCTTCGTTGTGTTCCACAGTATATCCAGTGCCTGGGCAACTTTTTTTGTTCCTTCTCCTGACTGATACCTTCCAAGAATGAGATCCCTTTGGTGTTTTGTAAGCTCTTTGCAGATCATGGCTTTTGCTATTAGAGACAATTGGGTAAATGTCAGGAAAATCCTACTAGAACAACTGAACTTTATATGGGCTTGATCAGAATCACTTTAATAGATGGTGTATGGGTACTGACTAATTACCATCAGTTTGAATGTGTTTGGTTAATTCTGAACACAGCTACATCCCTAGTTATAGGAAGGTGAGCACTTTATGCAGCCACATTACTGTAAGTTATTTTTATTGTTATTTTTCTCCCTGAAAGATTTCAGTTTGTTTTTCAGTTAAATTATGCAGCTCATACAGTATGTTATATTAAAGGTGAAAACAAAATTCTGAATTGATTTAACTTGGTCTGATTTTTTTACATCTCAAAAATCTTAGGTTTTGTCCTACTATCAACAATATGGTTGCATTTTTTTGTCATTAGAACTTCATTACTAGGAAATATAAGATCTATTATGTCCCTGATTATGTTACCTACCTACAAGAAAATAACCAAGCTACATATTCTCCTCTATTGAAGTATAATAATGGAACGCCAGTTAATGAGAGCCAGTTTGGTGTAGTGGTTAAGGTGCTGGCCTCCAATTAGGAGACCGTATGTTCTAGTCCTGCCTTGGAATGAAAGTTGGCTGGCTGATTTCAGGCCAGCCACTTTCTCTCAGCCCAGATCACCCTACAAGGTTGTTGTGGGGAAAATAGGAGGAGGAAGGAATGTGAGTATGTTCACTTCCTAGAGTTCTATATGAAAAAGGTGATATAAAAATCTAAAAATAAATCCTTGTAAATCAATATGTCCTTCTAAAAATGTTTTTCTTTTGTTTGTGTCCAGGTTCTTTGACAGACTCATTGATGGGACTTAAGTTATGAAAAATTAAAAATAACTAGGCCAAGTACTCAAGACAGTATACATGGGGAATGTAGTTGCCACTCCACATTAAGAACCCTGCAAAATAAATTGGGCAGAGAGAAAATGATTGATTCAGAGCTCTGCAGGGAATTCCATTGCTGAATGGGAAGTTGAACCTGCATCTCTTTAGCCAAGGTTCAAGTTCTTAACTACTTTAAAGTAGTATATGGCATCACATAATCAGCTTGGGTAAGGTTCAATCTCAACATTCCAAGAAAGGCATCTTAAAAACCATGAAAGAAGGCAAACTTTATGGAATTCTGGAGCCCCCTTCATGAATCAAGGGGAGGATTCATTCCTAGGTCCATTGAAGAGGTCCTTCCTGCTATGATTACTCCACAAATAGTGTTTTACAATTAAGGAGGAAGGAAACATAGGTATTACTGAGTTGGGCCACAACTATGGAGACATTGCCCTCCTCCCTCCCTCTCCTCCTTCCTTCCCTCCCTCCTTTTCCAAAACCACTTCTGGTGGCTTTCACAATAAAAATATAAAACATACTAAAAATCTAAAATTGATTTTTTTTGTATCCCTGATATATATTTTACATTGTTATTGCAAGACTGCAATTTTATAGTGCAATAACCCACCAATTTTATTCTCCTTCTGTTCCTTGTTATAAAAAGTTAAGCAAAGGAGTAAATGAAGCCTTCAACTTCTTAAAGCAATCAGAGGATAATTTTAACAGGTTGATTATAAAGGTGAATATGATAAGTACATCTTTATCCTGGCATCCAGAGAAGAATAACTGATCTGCACTATAAATATTAATTTACCTTATTTGTGCATTTAGTTCTGTATTTGTTATTGTTCAATCTAAAGAAAAATTTGGAAGGAAAATATACTTGCTAGTGAGAACATCCATCCAGTGACACTGTTCACCGGCTTTTCTTCTACTTTGCAAAACTGCAATAGAAGGCACTAGAGAAAGCCTTTTCATACCATTAGAGGCAAAAAGAGGATACAATTTTTTTAGTAGGTAGTGGAAGCAGAATGCCACTTATTAGCAAAGGGCAAGGAGGCCAATCTGAGATAATGAAGTCATTACTGTTTGCTTCAAACTTCAGGCCTTTACAGTTTCCATGCCAATCAGGACCTGATTGAGCCAGAAACTGGAAAACACATTCTTGTTAATTCAAAATTTACAGGAGCAGCCATTTCTAAGAAACAATAACCTGTTTTCTCCATTGGTCATCAGAGGAAGTTGGGATAAATAATTTCATATATTTAGCTAATCTCTAGCTTGGGTGTAGTCAAGATAAGGAGCAAACCAATAAAAATGCCTACCTCTTTGAATAATATGCGGTGCTCAAATCCATGAGATTTAAAAAGGGTCATTAAAATGAACAGGTCAAAATAAGATGGAAGTATCCCACATCAAATACCTTTCAAGGAAAGTGTAGCTGAGAATGTTAACAATAATTTTAGGGAAACAACAGAGAAGGGAAGTAGGGAGGCAAAGTGTTCTACTGTGAAGTAGCCAAAATGATTATTTCATTTTCTTATTTGAAAATCTTTGCCTTGCTGTTGATTAATGGCACTGGAGCAGGCAAAGAGTGTTATGTAATAAAACGAGCTTTCAACAGAACTGGATGATTTATCTCTCTGGTGTAAATTCCAACTAAAGCAAGGAACAAATTCTGTGAGCAGATCAATTGGATGAGTGATTTCTCTGAATTTCTCCATGAAGAGAAATCCTCCTATTATTGTTATTATTATTATGGTTCATCGCACAGTCATCCAGATGTTCAGACTAGATTTGGCATTTTTGTCTACCTATAGAGTCCTTTCCAAGGACTTGAGACAGGCAGATATGATGAGGCTGATGCTGATTAAATTATCAAATTTATTGGCTGCCCATCTCATGGTTCAAGGCAACTCTTACAATTTCTCAAGGACTGGATTCCCCCTTAATGATGACAGCAGCATCAGTATTTAAAAAGTTCCATGAAAGGGATTTCCTTTTGAAAATTTATCTTGGGATTGAATTGAAAGAAGAAAATAAAGAGAGGCTATGGATTGATGGAACAAGGGTTGTGCAATGAACAATACTGCAGCTGCGTGTATTTCTTGGCCATCTCATCCCTGAATCAGTGCAACAACCTTGAGCTTCATCCATATGAAAATCTTTGAAATGCTCCTCTCCTCTGGAAGAATTTTCAGAACAAATTTTCTTTCATAAAATTGAATGAGAACTTGAGAAACAGGACAGGAGAATTTTCCTATCTGGTGCTACTTTGAATTATGTTATCATAAACTGGAAAAGGAAAAACAAAACAAAACCAGGAAAATAAATATTTATTTGAGCTTAATTCAATGTCATCCGGGTAACAAGAATCCAAAGTAATGGATGGGCAGAAAGTGACATCTGAATTTGGAAGGGACTTCAGAGAACCTTTACTTTAAGCCCTGTTCAATGCAGGATCTGCTAAGACACACCGAGAGATGGGTATTAAGCATTTGTTTTAAGACCTCCGTGACTTCAGCAGGCAACCTGTTTTATTAGGTGACAGCTCTTACCACAGGCCCATCCTAACATCTATCCTGGATCTGTTTCCCTGTAGTTGGGACTTCCCTCCATATGGAAGCCAGCTACTTCAAGGATTTCTGCCTTGACAGAAGAAAATGGAAACTGAATGGAATAAATTAAAAATGCCCAATAGCGCCATAGAATTTTGCAATTCAGTGAAGTGCAATTTGGGTCTAGCAAATTCTCATTCTATCTTTAATCATTCCTAAAACTTCCCTTATGTAGAATTTAAAAAACAACAACAACAAAAAACAAAGCTGTGAATAAAACAAAACAGTTCAATGAAATCTGAGATGCTCAAGACTTGAAGGGGAAGAGAATAATATGAGATCTCCCTTCGCCTTTAACTGAATGAGACGTGACTCATGAATGGGAAAATAAACTCCCCCCCCCAACACATATAAGATTATCACATGGGGCTAGAATAACAATGAAACAACAACAGTAATAGCAACATAACAAATGTTAATAGGATGCAGTATGTTGTGTCCGAACCAAATCAGGCCATCTACTGGAGCATTTTGTCTCTACTGGTGGCCAAAAGATAATTCTTACATAACACAGGGAATTCTTCAACCCCCATCCTGATATACAGATGTGAAATAATGTGCTTTCATGGAGGTCTTATCTTAACCCTGATTCATTGGACATTCTCATGAAATTGTTGCTCCCCCCCCCCATCTATTATACTCAATTCAAGCAATCACCATTGTCCCAAAGGCCCTTTGCTGCTAATATAACATGTTCATTTTCTTTAATTTTTCCCTATTCCTAAGTGTACAGAGTCACTCAAAGGCCAATTGTACCTTAGGGATAGTTTCCCTTCACATTTGCACATGTAGGCACTTGATGCAGTCCTGAACCGCAACAAATATAATCGGAGGTCTTTAACTGTAGTTATCTTGTACAGAGGGATGTCCCTAATATTGCTTTTCATAATGAAGCTTGCCTGCAAATTAACTGGGATAGCCCAACTCAGCATTATCGGGCAGTATGAATTCTTCTTTATTTATTTATGTTAAGACTACAGGAAAATTGTGTGGCCTGAGACCACAACAGGATTCTGCTTCTTTATGTACAAAGCCATAGTGGAAAATGCATGTCTGTGTATCCTAACCCATCCCACGGAAGCCTACCACCTGTTATGCTTTGATGATGATTACCTGGATCAGTAAACTTTGTTATACAAATTCCATTTGTTAGGCAAGGAGATTAAGCAAAAATATCCCTAAATTTTCAATTGCTGAACATTTCTTTTTGGAAGCGGGAGAACAAAGCATTCTGATAAAGTGAATTTCTCCTGGTCTTCACACTCCGACAATTTTTATTTTTTGTTTCAAACCTCCTATGACCACTAGGAGTTCCTAGACAAAAAGTTGAGAACCACCCTTTGAAAAAAATTCCTGCCACAGCAGTTCCGTTCTGATTAAGAGGGAAGAAGCACTTGGACATGTAACCATTTTATGGGCATTTTTCCTTTATCCTTTTTTTGTAGTGAGGCAAGGGAGAAAAAAGACTAAATATGTAGAGGATTGTTTTTGTTCTACCGAGAGAACTGATGTAAACATGTTGGAAAACAATGCTTAATTTCTAGAGAGAAATTCAGGAAAAATTGTATGGGGAAAAGACTTGCAATCTATCATGTAAGCCATTGTTTTTCATGCTAGTATCTCTCTCTTTGTATATGTGTGTGTGTGTGTGTGTGTGAGAGAGAGAGAGAGAGAGAAAGAAGATAAGTCTGGCTGAACATGCACTGTAGAAGTCAGTCAGGAGAGAACTATCTGGAGAGTTGTGGAGAGCAAAACTGTGAGGTAAAACATGTTGTAATAAATGGACTGTGCTTAGAGATCCTTAAAGGCACAATATCCATTCCCTTACTATATGTACATTTGCCTGTATGTTCCTAATATAATCAAGCTGTAATTCATAGCCAAGAGATCAGACCAAGCTCCACTGTTAATAAGCCCTTGTCCTGACCTGCTCTTTCCTGAGTCAGCTCGCCGCGGTGTGGGATCACTGGATGTGAAATTCTTTATAAAGAATTATAAAGCTTTCTCTCTTGAGATCCAAAAAAAGACTCTTGCCATTTCCAAGAGATGATTCTGCTTGTAATCTTAAGCTGACAGATGTTTGGAACCATCAACGTTCATAGGGTATGAATGCATTTTAACTTGCATTATATAAATCTGCTTTCCCCCCCCTGCTTAGGTGGGTGGAGGCATTTCAGCCCGTTCTGTTCATCCTTGCATGGTGGAAAATTCTTGCTTGTTTTATCTTTCTTACATGAACAACTATGAAGCATGGGTTCATTTACCAGATCTTTTAGGAATCATACACTCATAACTTTATTTTCTTAACTTAGTTGTTCTAAGACATTGTGCAATTAATTGTAGGAAGGAAGGAAGGAAGGAAGGAAGGAAGGAAGGAAGGAAGGAAGGAAGGAAGGAAGGAAGGAAGGAAGGAA
>JANHFL010001809.1:746840-761446 GCA_032468155.1 Oxyrhabdium leporinum
CTTCCTTCCTTCCTTCCTTCCTTCCTTCCTTCCTTCCTTCCTTCCTTCCTTCCTTCCTTCCTTCCTTCCTTTTAAAATAATGCAGTCAAGTTAAATAATACGCACAAATTAACAACTATTCATTCATTGCCAGCAAGTTTATGAGGATGCAGTCTGTTGAGCTTCCAGAGTGAATTCCATAATTTTTGTATTTCGTTTAAATGTTGGGGGTGTGCCAACTAAATATCCCTGGGGAAGCACCATTAACAAGGTCCATGAAATGCCCTTAACAATGGAGAAGTTTTCTGGGCTGGGGCAGCAAATGCTTCCAAAAAGAAAAAAAAGTGTTTTAAATCCTGCAAACTCTGCCAAATTACTCTCACATTTTCCTGCACTCCACTCAGTGATTGAGTGATTATGTGCCACTAAGTCATTGTTGACTGTTAGCTACCATATAGTCTTTCAGTGATGCTTTCATCACTATTGTAACTGAGTCCATCCATCTTGCTCTTTAGTCCTCTTATCTTTCCTTCCACTTTTCCTAGCAATGGAGTCTTCTTTACAGAGGAACGTCCTATGCCAAACTCAATATGCTTTGTATACCTCAGCTCCATCCTCCACCAGCTGTGATAATTAAGGTAACTGGAGCCTCCATGTTTAATAAAAGTTGACATCTAACTGGTTAAAGTAAATTGTTGCCTTCCTGTCCTGATTATCAACTTGCCAGAAATATTTATTTCACCATTCAAGGGGAAAGAGCACTGTATCAAATGAAAACAACTTACCCAACATTAAAAGGTATGCAATGGAGAGAAATGTAGTTACTTTCCATTTTAAGGTACCCTCATCTAATTTCTTCTCTTTAATTTTTGAAATGTTTTATTTTTATGCAAAAGGCAAAGAAAAAAAATACATACCCAGATATGCAAAATCACAAAAATATTCAATTTATGTGTGTGTGTGTGTGTATGTATGTATATGTATACATGTATACATATATATTTTTAAAACAAATATTTTAAAATAGGAAATAATATTCAACAATCTCTTAATTAGAATACATGCCATTTTAGAAAATATGTGGAAAATGATTAATAAATGCTCTTAATTCAACATATAAATTCCACTTTTTTGTATATAGTTCAACATCTCATTCTCATTTTTAATTAAAATATGTTAACAAAAGATACATGTATACACACACAGGAACAAAAAAGGTGTATATATGAGAATCATATAGAGGCAGATATGCACACAATTCCATACATTAGAAAACTAATCTATGAAAAGAAGTCCCACTAGGAAAATTGCAAGCAAAATCCATATTTCATGGTCAAGCTACTTCAAGTTAATTATTTTCAAAGACCTGTCTTTTTAAAGACATCTCATTAACTTATCTCGCTTCCCAGAAAATCATCTGTTCAATGCAAGTTCAATCTCCCTAAGATATCAGCTCACCTAATACTAATTAGTGGGGGGAAAAAGAAGTTCCTTGAATTGAAAGAAATTGAATACAAATTTGTGTCTCATCACACCATTTAATGTCATGAATAAAGCAAATAAAATTATAACCTTAATTATAATTTCTCTAGAAGGGAAGATAAAATAATTCCCATGTTTTTTGAAATTAGCTATCTAGAATCTCCTGCCGCACAAGAATTTTTTTATCCCCCCCCCAAAAAACAAAACAAAAACAAAACAAAACTGGAATCATCAACTGGTCAGGTACCACATCAGAAAATAATCGCAAAGCTTCCACCTCCTTCCTTCCAATCCTTTTCCTCTTTCTGCAGCTTTCCCTTTTTCTTTTAATTAAGCAACATGTACCTTAAGATTTAAGAAATAGATTTAGAAGAAACTAGCTAAGTAGCGTTTCATTTAAAATGTGCTTAAAATGTATCCTATTTTAAGCAATTTCCATGTTTGTGTGTTTTCTTTAATTCTCTAAAAAAAATAAAGGAAAAAAGAATTTCAAGGAGGAGGAGGAGGGGGTAAAACCTGGGGATTTACTGATGGGGAAAGTGGGGGAAATGGAAGACTCTGCAGTGCCAAATATGCCTCTGTGAAGATTTCCTGCAGGCATGCTCAGAGCCCACCACTCCACCAGATATTGGGAGCATTAATAAATACTAATGCATCAGACAGATGTTTTCACTGGGCTACATCTCCAGATGGCTACCATGTGCTTAGCAACCCCAGATTATTTCCCTATAGCACCCAGGGTGATTTTTAATTAGGTCTGATATCTAATTTAGGCAAGTGTAGTTAGATAAGATGACAATGAGTAGGGCTGCAGAATGACATTTCTCTCTGGCTGTGATGTGGTAGCTCTCTTCACAAAATGGGCTGGAGAAGCGACAATCCACTCTGCTGGATCCTGCCAAATCATACTGGATCTCCTCCTTTTCTCATCCATGCTAACATAAGTCCTGTCTGCTGTACTGTATTTATAGGTCTTGTTCCTCAGTATGCAAAACATTACAGATTTTTTCTTCTTCTTTCTCTGTAGGAGTTGGATTAGATTAAGAGACAGTTTAAGTCAGAAATTTAGCAGTTGCTTTGCAGAATGATGCTCACTGAGCTATAATTGTAACTCTTAAAAGTTGATAAGAAATGGGAGCCTATATCATCTGTCCAGCATTTTATTCCACATGTCATAGATAAGTGAAAGAGACAGATAGCACTTTAAGGCAGAGCGAGGGGCTAAGGTTGAGCTTCAATGTAACTCTGTTTTCCTATCATTCAGTCATCATAAAGGATTAGCAAATGTATTGTTTCTCGGAGATAGATAAAATGATAAGACAGAATGAGCCGGGAAGAAAGAGAATAAATAAATCTGAACATAGAATCTGAGCTTCTTAATGCACAGCAAAATGAACCGATGTCAAGCCTATGTGTGTATTAATAAAATTTAAAGGTAAGAAAAATAAGACAAGGAAATAAGGAAAATAAGATATATATTCCAACTTTTCTTATAGAAAACTCACTGAAATCTATTGAATCTATTGGAATGGAGTCCTTAGCTTAATGGGTACCTGCTGATACTAGGACATTTATGATGGCCATAGTCCTGCCCACTAAATGAGAATTACAGCCTAATGGTTAAGATGCTGGGATTGTCAATCGGAAGCTTGGCAGTTTGAGACCCAAGCATTACATGACAGAATGTGCTCCTGTTCTTGCCCCAGCTTCTGCCAACCTAGCAGTTCGAAAGCATGCAAATGTAAATAGATAAATATGTACCATTTTGGTGGGAAGGTAACCATTTTGGTGGAAAGCTTTCCATGAGCCTCTGCTCATAGGCATGTTGGCCACAAAACCACAGCAGCATCTTTAGAAAATACTGGCTCCCTCAGCTAGGAAATGGAGACGAGCACTGTCCCCTAGGGTCAGACACAACTGGACAAGGGAAAACCTTTACGTTTAAAAAAGAAGGTGGTAGAAAACTCACAAAATCATCAAATCTCATGGGATCCCATCACTGTTTTTCAAAATCTGATAAACTTTATGTGATATTATGGGGTTGAGATCATTGTCATCTTACAACATTGAACCAAATCTTGCCGTTTAATTTTTAAATATTTTACTGGGGATATTGTATGAAGTGCATGATGATACCAGAGCCTTAAAAAAGTTGACATCCCCTGTTTATCGGAACTTTTCTTTCTAATATGGCAACTTACATTATAGAAAGCAAATATTTTAATTGGCAAAGTGGAAACACTGTTAATAAATCTTGAAGAGGTTAATGCTTCACTTGCATATAACTTTCACCATGAAGTTGTCTGCATCAACCCAAATGTTTGAATCTTAGTCTTAAAATTTCCCAGAGTCTTATAATTTCAAGTTTATTCCAGTCATTGTTTTAGTTATTATAGATTACTCTAAGGATAATCTTCAGCCACTTGCTAGGATGAGTGTTATGTTGACTGCTCTGTGGGAACTACAAAACACTTAAAAATATTCTTGTCCATGCAAAATATCAGATGGTTGTTTTATATTTCTGTTTTAATATATTGTTAGTTGAGTAATAAGCCTTTTGAATCACACTTTCAGATGCAAATTATATTGTGATGGATTGTGTCTACAAAAGGGGAGGTGATATGTTGGACTATAATGAAGAGACAGTTTCCCAGGAAGGAGGGAGCAAAATCCAAGGAGTGGGGCAAGACAAGAGAAAATACAGTCTGGAGCTGGATAGATGACAGGGAAAGAAGTTTAGGCTAGACACTCCCTAGAATCTCCTAGGGTATATTCTTTAGAATTAGAGTAGTAGTAGTAGAGTCTGGCAAGAACTGAACTTTGACTGGATTTCTAGTTTAATGAAAAAAAGAACTGGGGATGATATGATAGCACTATTCCAATATTTAAGGGGCTGCCACAAAGAAGAAGGGGTCAACCTTATTCTCCAAAGTGCCTGAAGGCAGGTCAAGAAGAAATGGATGGAAACTAATCAAGGAGAGAAGGAACCTAGAATTCAGGAGAAATTTCCTAGCAGTGAGAACAATTAACCAGTGGAACGGTTTGCCTTCAGAAGTTGTCTGGGTGTTCTAACACTGTAAGTTTTTAAGAAGTGATTGGACAACCACTTATCTGACATTATAAGGTTTTCTGCTCAAGCAGGGAGTTGGACTAGAACTCTAAGATCCCTTCTAAATCTGTTATTTTGTTATTCTGACTGGACCTGACATATATACTGTACATGTAGTAATCAAGTTCATTTTCAATTACCAAATATTCTTCTTTATAATGAACTTTTCTCAAACCATTTACTTTTTTTCCCATGCAAGTAGTTACAGTAAGTATAGTAAGTCCAATATACTGAGTGTATTCTCTTTGGTGGAATAGGGGTAGCTGTATGTTGGCTTGCCAAGTAGTCTTTGGATTGGAAATCGTATCTTGCATATATTTGTCAGGGCATTCTTGAAATAAAAGTGGGTGTTAGTTGCACTTATTTTATACTGGCCAAAATGTGCAAAATGAGAATGGTATTGTATTATTGTTATCAATGAATGCTACACAGGTATTGGTCTACTCTTTCTTTTGTCACTACATGCATTATTGAACAATGGTATGATAAAAACTCATTTGTGTGTCCCAGTGGCAATAAACATATGATATGGAAGACTTGGAATGTGAGAAGAATGATTGACAAAGAGCCTGAATAAATAATTAAATCAAAGAAAGAAAAAAATATTTGAGCTATGATAGTGAAAGTGAGACAAAAGGGAGAAAAGTGTAATAGATCTAAATAAAGATGGTCTGATTTCATGTAGTGAAGTTGTTGAATGTATGCATGGAAGTGAAGTGTAGGATTAATTATGAATGAAAGGGATAAAATATATGTCAAAAAGTTGAACTGCTGTGATGTATATTGTTGTGGGTGTGTATGAAAGTAAGAATTCATAGGTTGATGATAGTTGTATGTCACGCTCCAATGAATAGTAAGAATTAAAAAACCATTAAAAAGCAGGAATGAATTTTAGGGGAAATTCTATAATGTTCTGAATGAATGAGATCAGGGGAAAATGTTCTTCTAATAGATGACATGAATGGATGGGTGGGAATGAGATGAGAAAGCATAGTTAAAAATAGTTGATCTATTCAGAGATCCAAGAATGAATGAGAATGATGATTGATGAATGTCATATTTACTTAGAAAAAATATCTGTTTTGAATATATGATTTCACTATAAGGCTGTCATGTATACATATGGCAAATAAAAAAAATCTAATTGCTTGCTAGATTTGATTGTTTATGATGCAAGATTGAGAGGAATAGTCAAGAATATGCAGAGAATAAGAAGTTATGAAGTAACAAGCCCATTTTCTAATATCAGGCGGGGATCCCTGGAAAAATGGACATAAAAGAAAAATAAAGAAATGAAAGGAGTGTCACAGAAATAGAAATGGAATGTACATTATGAAAAGCACACATTATGTGGTGGACTGATGAAATGGATCAGATTGTGGATAGGTTAAAAAAAAGGAAACACTAGAATGATTGCTACAAACAAATGAAAGGTAAGAAAACTACATTGTATAGGATGTACAGTATACAAAGAAAAAGGCTGTTGCAAACAATTTGTTCAAAGAGAAGAAGGTATGGTTAAAATTAAAAGAGGCAGACAAAAGGTGGAATAATTCTGATGTAAATAAAATTTTGTTTTGGAACTTGATGAAAGGGCTACACAAGGAGCCTTCAGAAAAAATGAACCCGTAATGGAAGTAGGAGGAACTTGAGGAACAGGAAGAGGAGCTGGAACCAAGACAAGGGTCAGATAAAAGAAATATGAGTCTGGGCAGAATTGCAATTTGAGGATATGTCTCTGACGTGATCATAGTTCTCATAAAGAAAAACAGAGAGGAGGAGGAAGCAAATTCAGACTTGCAAGATTCTGTTACTGTAATCTTATAATGAAAGTAGTATTAACTTACATGTCTTTGGTTTCCAAGTTTGATCTACCTTGGAGAGCTGACAGAACAGAATTAAGAATAAAAATGATTAAACAATTTAGGATGAATCAGAAGTAAAAGGTTTCTGAAAGGAATATTTTAAAGATTTATATGAGAATAATGATGTGTGAAATAGTTGGAGTGAACTGAAAGTTACAAATGAAAGTATCTACAACTGATTAAAACCATATAAATGCTGTGAGAAAACAACTGTATGAAAAGATTGTGCATGTGCACAATCTATTGTTGCTTTTTGAGAGGCCACTAAGAAATGTATCAATATGAGAAAATTAATTGCAGATTTGTTGATTTAAAGGAAATGTTTGATAAAATAAGGAGGATTAAATTATGGAACACTGTATGAATATGGAAGGTTTGTTGCTGAATGCAGTAAGAGTAATATATAATAGAAAAACATACAGGAAAATGAGTTAAATGCTCAATTAAAGATTTAGCATTGAGCAGAAAGACAAAAATGTATGATTTTCCTTTATCTCTATTTATATGTTTAATGTATTTATGTATAAATGTCTGATAAATTCCTGATATTACAGTTGCTTTGATTGAGAATGTGATTATGTATATTTTTGAAATTGAATGACTACTTGATGGAGAGAGAGAGAGAGAGAGAGAGGTGAAAATTAATATATCAAAGACAAGATAGCTGTGATTATTAGAGGAAATGGAGTGAATGATTGCAGGTTATACACACATAATAAAACACTACAGCAAGCAGATGATTTGGTGGTTTTGATTACTAAATATGTGAAGGTGGATAGTAAAATATTAGCATGTGCAAATGCTGGTAGAAAGATAATAGGTAATGTGTATTTTGCAAGGAATGAATGTTGGAAGGTGCAAATCTAACTGTATGGAAGAGTGTGCCCAATCTAGTCGCATAGTGACAAGGAACCCCCCACCAAGTTCCATAATATCCTTATGGCACATTTAATTAAAAATTTAAGATCTTTGAATATTATTATTCAACAACAGTTCATTCCTGAACATATGGAACTGTAGACCAGGGAGAACTTGGTTGTTCCTTCCCATTTCATATCAGATACAGATTCCAGAATTCATGGAATCAAATCCAAAATGTGATCCTTGGTGTTTTCAAAAGTAGCAATAACCATTGAAAGGCAAGGTGGTGTCCACAATCACGTGTTCAAAGTTTTGCCCCTTTTAAATGTATTGTGCATGAAAAAGGGATGAGATGCCAATCTTGCAATTGTGGTTGCACAGAATAGTAAGCATGATTTGCAGAATTGTGGATTGTTTTGCTAGGAAAGTTGGGTGATAATTTTCAGAGGATCAGCCTATTGAACTCTTTAAAGAAACATTATCTTTTAAATTCTGGAAAGTTTGGGATAGTGGTTTTGGCATAGTGTCAGTGAAAATGCCCTCATACTGTCCAAGTGCTACAGCTAAGGGAGATGAAGTCATTCTCCGTTGCTGCTAATTCTAAGTCCCTCTATAAAATGGTTGACTAAATTGCAGGATGGCTAACACCATACTTTGCAATCAATGCTACGAAAGAAAAACCAAGCCAGGGCTTGGACTGTGAGCTTGTGGTTGTATAATGTGCATTTCTTCTGAAAAACGTAGCCCCACCTGTGGACTACACTGTCCTGTTGGGAGGGTGTATGTTTTTGTTCTGTTGGTTGTTGTTTTTGTTGTTGTTGTTATTTTGCATCAGGCAGAGAAAGCTGCTCATTTTTGCTTCAAATGTCAGCACGGGGAGAGCCCTGTAGGGAAGACTCTTTTTGCCACGTGAAAGGTCAATTGTGCAAACTGAATTAGGAGCAATTACGTGATTAGATAACAAAACCGGATTCATCCCCAGGATTCACATCAGCTCTGACCTTGGGACCTGGGAGTGTCTGGGAAAGACAAAAGAATGATTTTGAAAAATCTTTATAAAAGTAAATAGAGCATGCCTCCTCACCTCCACTCCAGCCCCATGAGGAAACAGGAGAGTCAGGAAGAAAAAAAAAACCTTTTTGCTGGCCCTTTTCTAAAGAGGCCATATTAGCCCAGTTTTTGCAGTCTTCAAAGAGTGCAATGGAAACAGTGCCTGTACTGAAGTCTCTGCTTATGCTTGTTTCCCTCAATTTCTAAGAGACTCCAAAGGTCTTCTGGATCAAAACAGAGATTAAGGTCTAATTTGAACATTTAGTGGCTCTGGAACGGGGCATTATTAGCTCTTCCCTTTTGTTGGCTCATCACTTTTCCAAACTTCCATTCCCTAATGGAACTCTAATACTCAGCATAACTCTAATATCTGAAGTGATGGGTAGGCAACAGCTGCTGTGCAAATAAGGCAGAAGTTTGCTTATTGCTATTTGTGCACCCCTTTAGGTATTAAAATCAGATTTCTTGTATTAAATACAATTGGGACATATATTATTATGCTCTCTCTCCCCCAATTTTTCTCCTAAGAAAGAGTAAGAAAAAATTGACCAAAAAATTCTAAGAACCATTTAAGACTATGGACCAGTATTTAGGAGATGCTTTGGGGAAATATCTTAGAGTTTGCAAACACTTAGCTGAACTAGACTATCTGACCACATCTTAATTCAAGGAAATGCCCATATCAGAGCCCTAGTGTGCACAGTAGCATGAATTTCCCTTTGCCCCCAGTTATTAGCTGCTGCCCTTCATGACCATTTCATCTTGGACTCTTGGAATATTGAATAAGATCGATGAAGTGTTTTTAAAAATATCTTAATTGATGAACCCATTAAAGGCTCAAGTTTTATTTTTGACTAATTTTATGACTGAAGAATGAAAAGATGCACCATTCCGTTCCATTCCATTCCATTTTACAAATGTCACCTTATAACCCCAGGGACAGGAATAATGGTAAAACTGGGATATCACAAATGGCAACCACATGACCACAGGATGCTGTGACAGTTAGAGCTTTGAGGACCAGTTGTATCCCTCATTCAGCACCCTCACAAGTTCAAACAGTCACTAAGCACGTGTTTGTTGAGTGAGGACCTCCTGTATACAGTCTAAACTTATAACAGTAATTGCCTCAGGAGTAAAAAGGTACAATCCCTGTGAATCAGTCTCTTAATTATGGCATGTCAGATATAGCTCAGCTTGTGGTGAAGGATGCAGAATCCAGGCTATAAAGTCCTGCAGCTCACCCTGCTAACCCAGACATGGGAACTGTGTCTGAAACTTGCTCTCTGATCATCAGTCCCACAAAACTGTTATTTACGGAACTTATAAGGCCACTTCTCTCATATGATGACTCTAGATGGTTCACAACAATTCATAAAAAAACAGTTAAAAACAAAACTACACTTCCCTCCAGGCATAAGACCAAGAATCCTCGTGACTCAACTTCTATCCTAGCCCAGTGCTTGGGGGAACCACCAGATCTTCACAGCCCTCTGAAAGGTTAAAAGGCAGGAATCCCTTGGACATCAGATGGGAGGCAGTTTCAAAGAGATGGTGCAATCAAAAAGAAAGTACACCTCTGAGGCCCCATCAAATAAAAGAAATGTTTAAAGGATGGAGCCTGGAGCCACCCATCCTATCTAACCCAGTAGGATAGGCAGATACCATCAGGGAGAGATAAACCCTGTGCCGGTAGGGATTTAAGGGTGATAACCAGGACCTTGAATTGCACCCAGAAAGGGGAGTGGCAACTGGAAGCCACTGCAGCTCATGCAGCAGTACTGTTACTCAAGTGAATCACGAAACACTCAAAATTTCCAGTGCTGCTGCATTCTAGACTAGTTGCAGCTTCTGGACAGTCGTCAAGGGCAGCCCCATGTACAGTACACTGTAGTGATTTGCACAGGAGGTGACGAAGGCATGGGTGACTGTGAGCGAAGCCTTCCAGTCCAGGAATAGGTGCAATTGGTGCACAAGATGGATTTGTACTCTGGCTATCGCCAATACTTTCTTTTTCATCAGGGCTGTGAGTCCAAGATGACACCCCCCCAAAAAAAAATTAATAATAATTGTGCACCAGATCCATGCAGGAGAGTGTTGCCCCATCCACAGTCAAAAATATCAACTCTCCTGACCCCTGAGGGCTACTCCATCTTGCTAGATGGAATTGCACCCCCCACCCAGCCCCTTCAGGCACTCAGTCAGCACCTGAACAACATTGCCTGCCCTGGAGTAGAGAAATATAATTGGGTGTCATCAGCATACTGATAATATTAAACCCCATGCTGATAGATGACATCTCCCAGTAGCTACATCTAGATTTTAAATAGGAGGGGAGAGGGACCGAAGCCTTGAGGCACCTCAACATAATAAGGGTCTAAGGCTTAAGCTCTCCTTCCCCACTAGCACTGATTCGTATCAGCCATGGGGAAAGGAGAACCACTGCAAAACAACACCTCCAGTTACAGTCCCTGGAACTGGTGCAGCAAGATGACCATAATCAATGGTTGCATAGAGATGCAGAAGAGCTAGGATAGACACCCCACTCCCATCCTGGGCCCTTCAAAACTCATTCACAAATATGACCAAAGTTATCTTGGTACTGTAGCTTGGTCTGAATCCTGACTGAAGAAAGATCTAGATCAAGGGTGTCAAACTCACTCTGTCACGGTGGCATCACATGACATATTGGGATTTTTTTCCCCCTTCGTTAAACCAGGCGTGGGCATGGCCAACGCGTGACGCATAAGGCCCATGGGCTGTGAGTTTGACAGCCTTGATCTAGATAATCACCCTTCATCCAAGATCCTCTGTAGTAGAAAGCTCATCATCCTTTCAACAACCTGAAAATAAATGTGTAGCAACTTTATTGATGTGGTAGAATGACTGGACAAATGCAAAAGCATTGTCTGCTTAAAGCCAAAAACCTGATGTGGAACATTCACTGTTCAGGAAGCGTGACTGTTGCCATCTGCACATCTTCCTGACTCTCCCATTTCCTTACCTCTTCGGTTTCTTCCTTTCTTTGGCTTGTGGGTAAGAAGTGCCCTTCAGGCCTCTTCCTTTCTACTCCACCCTGAAAGCCTTGCCAAAACAAATCCCAAAATCTGCAGGAATAAAATGTTGGCATGGAGCACCATTAGTGAAATCTATTTACCTTAGGTACATTAGTAACCATCCCTCATTTTCTAAAAGTGGTCTGTGTAGAGTACTTTGTGGCCTCAGAATACTATTTCAATTCAAACCAAAAAAATCAGATAAGAGTCTTTTCTTTTTTTTACTCAGTTATTTCATCACAAAATTGACTGGACTAGAATTAGTCTCTTGAAAACCAGCTGCAGTAGCCAAAATGCACCGATTCCTCACTGGAAACCTTTCTATTCTATATGGAGGAATCTGCAGGTTTGACTGCATAAGGAACTGGCCCAATAAAGATGAATTGGGAGGAAGACCTAATGTTTTCTGCTGAACTTAATACTCTCTAGAACTGTAAGGATTCCAACTTTTGGGGGATGCTCCAATCATCTAAGATGCACTGGAATGGAAAAATTGATATATGTCATAATAAAGTAGATTGAATCCCTACTGATATTCTCAATGAGCAGCTTGGCAACTGAGGTTTACTGTTGTTGCTTCTTTCTCCTGTTTTTATTTTTTTATTTTGTTAAATTTTTATAGCTGCCCATCTGACATGCATGATTCTGGGTGGCACACACAACTGAAATAACAAAAACAATTAAAAACAAACCTGTTAAGATTCAATTAAAAAATAATTTGGTTGATGAAGATTCTTGATCATACAGATAGGTTGATGAAGATTCAAAATAGGTTGATGAAGATTCTTGATCATACAGATAGAGTTGTGTGAAAGTTGTCTGAAGGTTGAACTACTGCAATTGGACTATTATTATCTGTTGTTGTTGTTAGTTTGAGAGATGTTTTGCTGCCCATCCAGGCAGTTTCATCAGTCAGAGCAAATCAGTTAAGCAGAGTTATTGGAATGTACCAATTCCTGCCACACCCACCTCTGTGGTTTCCTCTCCAAAGTGCAATACGTTGATGAAGATTCTCAATCATCCAGGTAGAGTTGTCAATTAAAAATCAATTCAATTAAAAAAAACTATAAATAGAACACAAAAATAGAGGACAGCATATTTCAAAGGGTACGAACAAAGTAGCAGGCTCTATATCAGAAGAAGAAGACGAATATGGAAGTATAGAATATGGAGCACTAGCTCTCAGTCTTAGCAACTTTGAAATGTATAGATTTCAACTCCCAGAATTCCTCATCCAGCATGCTGGCTACAGAATTCTGGGAGTTGAAGTCCATGCATCTTAAAATTGCTAAGGTTAAGCAACACTGCTCTATACTCTATGCTTCCATGTTTTACGCATTTCCATATTCCTCCTCTTTTTCTGGTGTATTTCAAATCAAGCACAACGTATCAGTTCTACCTTTTTTTGTTCTTTCTTCCTTTGGTAGATAAAAAAAATCTATTTTTTCTCCCACACAGAGATCTCTATCAAAGTAGACAGAACTCTATGAAAAGAAAGTCCCTTTAAGGGACTCATATAGGTAAGAAATGCATTCCTTTATCAAAGTTAAACAGATACGTCTTTGCCCAGAGCAAAAGGCATAACAGATATGCTGACTTGAGTATTTGAATTTAAGGCTCCTAAAAAATCCAGCCTTCTGTAATTTAAGAAATTAAAGGCAGAAAGTAAAGAGTGGATGCGAATGCACATTGATGTAGGATTGGACCTCAACTGGAACACACCCAAATTGTGACTAACTTGGACCTCTGTTGGAGATTTTAGGATGCTGATCATCTGGCAGTTTGGCTATCAAAATGTGAACAGCATGTGATCTTCCCTAACCGTATTTTCCTCTCTGCTTTTCTGTATCTGAGTAGCACCAATTACCCATAAAAGACTGGGTTTAGCACAGATTTCTCTAATTAAATTGTGTCAAATTGTGTAAATTGGTTTACATCAGAATGTTATTCATTGAACAGGCAGCTGAATGGACTCTCACAGCTATACCTGGGATTTACTCTGTTGTTGACCTATAACACTTGGTAGAGTGATTTCCTTTCCCACGTCTCTTGCAAGGTTTTCCCATAAACCAGCAAGGTTAGAGGCTAATGCTATATCCCCTGTGTACCTTTCCATTTTAGGGGCTTCTCCTGACCTTTGCTAATAGTAGTTGTGGTCTCCTATGCACACCGTGCCTGTTCCCCTTCAATAATTTATGGCACACATTGAACACCCATTTCCTCCTCCACTTAACTGTCCCACGTGTGTTCTTGTTATCTCAGCTGCTTGAAAAATCTGCAGGGCAGTCAACTTAGTGTCAAACTGACCCTTGTCTCTGATGTGCTTCACATAATATTACTAATGCACTTCAGGATTTGAAATTGTACTTCACAAAAGCACTTCATTATATTGTAACATTCACTCTAATCTGTGCCTCCAAATTTTCCCTTATGCAAAGTGATGGTGCTAAGAACTCAAATTGGGAGCCAAAACAACCCTACTTCCAGATTCAGAGAGTGGCTCTACCATTATTTGTTTACATAAAGCTTAGAATACATTTCTCTATAAAATTTTATCAGTGCTATAGGAAGGACAGTAGAGAGAGGAATGTGGTACATTAAAAAAAGGCATAGAATATTAGCTTGATCGAAATTGAAAGAAAAATCAGATATTTTTTTTTACCAGAATTACTTTCAGCAGCATTATCAGAATTGCAAAGTAAATTGAACATTAAAAGTACTAGAATAAGATCAGAAAAGCATTCCAAGAAAAAAAAAAAAAAGATAATGGCTAACTTCAGTTCTGAGATAAAATTGGCAAATTCATGTTTGGGACAAAATTAAAACAATGAATATTTCTAAATATCTGAAGAAAGTCCCTTAAAGTCATGGATCTGACTACAGAGAAATCAAGCTCAATTTAATCCTGTTATCTAAGATCTGTGGATGGATTATTATTTATGGACCCTGCACCTCTTAAATTCTCTACCTACCTGGCTCAAAGTATAGCAGGAATTCTGATTAATTTATACCACTGTGGAAATTAGATATATTTAAGCACTACTGGGCAAGAAATGAAGATTTGAGTTGAGTTCTCAGCAGAGAGGGGTGATTAGGAATAATCCTTATTTTAAAATGGTGATTAAAAACATGTTTGGGGAAAAACATAGTCAGAAAATGGGATAGCATCTCTTCATCAGTTAATTATAATTAACTGATGAAGAG
>JANHFL010001809.1:768688-788940 GCA_032468155.1 Oxyrhabdium leporinum
AGGTCATGCCTTTTGGATTGCAAGGGGCCCCTGCTGTGTTCATGCAATTAATAAAGGAAGTATTCCATGAACATTTGTATAAAGGGGTGCTAGTTACTTGGATGACATTTTAATTTACACTGAGATGATGCAAGAATGAAATTAATGCGGCAGGTGCTGAAGAAACTTTTAGATGCCAAATTGTATGTGAAACTTTCAAAGTCTGAGTTCCATAAAAAGGCCCTTGACTGCTTAGGTTACCAAGTGACAAATGAGGGGATCGAGATGGACCCAGGAAAGGTGAAGGCGATGCTAGATTGGCAAGCCTCTAGGACCCGAAAACAACTACAGTTTCCTGGGGCTTGCAAATTTCTATCGACAGTTTATTCCAGGTTTTGTGGAAGTAGCACTTCCTTTGACTGAACTGTTAAAAACGGGATCTGCTCCTGGGAAGCCAAAGCCCTTACAGCCTCTGCCATGGAATATGGACTGTTAAAAATCCTTCAAGAGGCTAAAGAGGTTGTTCGCAGAGGAACCCATCCTTCAACACCCAGACCCTGAGAGACCTTTTGTTATCCAAGCAGATGCTAGTGTTGTCACCGTGGCTGCAGTCCTTATGCAAAAGAATGCGGAAGGACAATTGCTGCCTTGTGCATATGTGTCTAAAAAGCTGACGGACATAGAAAAAAGGTGGGCGGTCTGAGAGAAGTAAGCCTTTGCAATAAGATGGGAGTTACTTTCTTGGAGGTAGTTTTTGGAAGGAGTGAAACAGTCATTTGAAGTTTGGACTGATCATAAGAATCTGGAGGCTTTGAAATTACCTCGGAAGCTTTCCCCAAAGCAGGTTCGATGGGCTCAATATTTTAAGCGGTTTAATTTTGAGCTAAAATACATCCCGGGGGGAAGAACCTGTTGGCAGATGCTCTTTCTAGAAAACCCCAGTTTGACAACTGGCGTGAGGAGATTGTTCATCCTGTAATTTCCCAAGGGGAGATGACAGCCCAGGCGTTGACTCAGGCCCAGAGGAGAAGGACAGATGCTCCAGAGGAGAAATTAATGCGGGATTTGAAAGCAGCTCTTCTTACCGTTCCATGATACTTGGAGAATCGACAGGATTTAACCCTCAGGGATGATTTGGCTTGGAAAGGATCCAGGTTGTATGTCCTTGCAACTTTGAGGTTGCTGATTTTGAAACAAAGTCATGATTGGGAGGAGATAGCCATGGAATTTATTGTGGAACTCCCAGAGAGCAGAGGAAATACTGTGAAATGGACTGTAATTGACTTATTTTCTAAGCAAGCACACTTTGCGGCTTGTGCAGGACTACCCTCAGCGAAGAAGTTGGCAAAATTTATCATCTTCATGGAGTGCCAAAGAGAGTGATTTCTGATAGGGGGGTGCAGTTTACTGCAACATTTTGGAGAGAATTCCTAAAAATAATTGGATCTTCCCAGGGTCCTAGTTCCGGATTCCATCCGGCTACGAATGGGGCCTCAGAGAGAGGGAACACCATGGTGTAAAAGTATATTAGATGCCATGTGAATTATCAGCAGGAAAACTGGGATGAACTGTTGCCATTTGCTGAATTTGCCTATAATAATGTGGTCCATAGTACTACTGGGTTGATGCCATTCCAAATTACCACTGGGAGGGAATTTGTGCCTATGCCTGAGTTGCCTGTAGAGCGACCCACTTCAACATCTTTAACGGATTGGATGGAGACGTTAAGAAAAGGATAGGTTAATACACAAAAAGCTTTAACGGAAGTGGCTGAGACGTATAAAAGACAAGCTGATAAACATTGTTCTTTGCAGCCTCCTTTTAAAGTAGGAGATAAGGTGTATTTGTCTACTAAATACCTTAAGGAAGAAGTTGGGTCCCAGGTTTTTGGGTCCTTTCCCTATTGTAAACATAATAAACTCACTAACAGTTCAACTCAGTCTCCCTAGGATATTGGGGAAGATTCATCCTGTGTTCCATTGTAGCTTATTGAAGTTAGTGGTGCAATCAAGGAGACGACCCCCAACAGCTGCACCTCCTAAGCCAGTAGTGATCGAAGGGGAAACCCACTATGAAGTGAAAAAAATATTGGATTTGAGGTTGTTTAGGTGAAGATTACAGTGCTTGGTCATTGGAAGGTGTACCCTGTGTCTGAAGCTACTTGGGTGAAGAGTTGGGATATGAGAGCTGATAGATTGATTAATGATTTCCATGAAAGGTTTCCTGACAAACCAAAGGGACCCCTTGGAGGGGGGAGAGGAGGTTGATGAATGTATAATTAACCCCTTGTAATTTGTTTGTTTTAGGACGATTTTTAATTTTGAAAGGGGGGGAAGCCTGTCAGCCTTGGAAGCCATAATTGCGAGGCCTTTGCGGCTGCCACATAATAGCACATGGGAACCAGGGAGGGGGTTCATTCTCATACACTTAGAGGGGTTAGTAGACAAAACAAAATTCCTTTCAAGAGAGTCAAGGCCATCCAGACCAGCACCTGGAAGAAGAGTGCCAGGAGGAGAGAGGAAGTTGGGTTCGGAAGAGGATTGGGGAATGTTACCTTCAATGATGGTTTGGAGGTGGATCTTTGATTTCTTTTGGGTGGAGAAAAACCTGGGGCTTCAGATTCAGGTTTTTCCTAGATGTACCAACATGGTTTCTTTAATAAATTCTTACTTGGATATAATTGCATCTGAGTGCTGAATGGATTATCGAACTCAGATGGAACCCTGACAGGCACTGACTGCAGTTATATAGATAATCCTTGTTTTGCAACTGCCTGACTTAATGGATATTCACAATTCCGATGATATTGAAAAAAAATAATGTTATGACCAATCTTATGGTCTTTGCAGGTTTGTAAAGCAAGGGAAAGCTGAGGGGAAAAAAACCCCAATTATAGCTTCTCGGTAGTTCTGAACCTAGACAGCTTACTACTAAAAATGAGTAAACCTTTTGAATTTCTTTACTAGTTCTTTAATTATTCTATAAAAGTGAATTTTTCTTTCAAATTTTCAGTACAACTCAGAGTAAAATTCATACTTTTATTCAGCCATTACATTACCAAAAGATGAATATATGAATGTGTTGTCACTCATCATTCTACTATTTTCCCTCAAATATGCAGCTCATTTCATTAAATCTCATTTTTTAAAAAAAGAACTCCTGATCTTTTTATTTCTTCAGAGTGGAAGGTTTTAGCAGCCAGGGAGGAATGATGGGAAGGTATCTAACAGAAGATAACACGGGCAGTAGGAAACTTCACCCTCTCCAACAATAAAGTAAGCTCTAAAACTCCTAAAGAAATGTAAAGAATATGAGCAATAAGAGTATCTCTCTCAGGGGACATAACCTTTGAGAAATTATAAGGCAATTTCTGGCACAGCATCACTAAAATTTGGCCCAATAAAATGATGAAATCCCCCTTTGTATTTACTGAGAATTCCATAATGTTGATAGCTGGAAATGAACTGAAGCATCTCTTGAGTACTGAGGATCCCTCAGAGGTTAGGTATGTCTCAAAAGCCCTTCAGGGTGACTTGTTCATTTTTAGAGGAATAAGTGATTGAGGGAACCACCATTATGATAAGCTAGGTTCCTAATTTCTTAAGATTAAAGTCAAAATTATTTGGCATCCCCATTCTGGGAAATTTCTGTTTTGACTTGTTCTTTGCTAAGATGTTGGCATCAGTCATGTTCTTCATACTGTAATTTTGTTTAGATTTTTTCCCCTTCTTTTTGTTCACTTTCCTCCATACAGCATGACCTTACTTGACGCCTGCTGCTAGGGCAGCATCCAAACCAGTCAATCTAGTGCAAGAAAGATCACTTAGCAATCGGCTCCTGAGAAAAGCCATTCCCAATCACCCACCAATGACAATTGACCACTTTAGATTGTCTCCCCTTTTTTTCCCCTTCTCTTGCTGGCATTTACTCATTGTAAGTTGATCCCAAACAGGTGCCAATAATAACCATACATTTGTTTTCCCTGCAGATCTGTTGGGAATCTCAGTTCCAGAACCTCAGATAGCACAGTCAACAGCTCTAATAGCTGGGAATTCTTAGAATTCTAACACTAGGACATCTGCAGGGCAGCCCCATATCACTGCCATTACTTTGCCTGGAGCAAGACATCGTGTTTCATATTTACTGTTATGAAACCTAGTAAGCCCTTAGCCATGCAATTTACTCTGGTGCTGGAGCTTCTTGGAATAAAACTGATCGGTAAAACAAATAGAGCTGTTTTATGCACATAAAACCAGGAAGTATCTGTCAACCATACAGAGTAAAAAGCCACATTCCACAGTAAAAGACATATTTATGATGTATTATAGCAGGTAAACTTATACTCCAGTATAAAAGAAAATAACATTCTTCTGTGTAGCTTTCAGGGAAATTTGCAGGGCAATTCTATACATGTCTACAGAGAAGAAAGCGTCATTGGCTTCAGTGGGATCTCACCCCCAGAACAAGTCCCATTGAGTTAAAGATAAACCCAAGGAAGGAGCAGTGTTAGGCACAACAATCATACCACTCCATAGGATAAAGATCAGCTTTATACAGGAGTATGTCAGGGGGAAAAAGAAGGGTATCGATTTAAGCTTTATTCTGATGTGTCTCAAATCTACACACAAAGAACTAATGAGAGTATGAACATTTCCAAGTTCAGAATTTTATCTCAAGTTTCAAGGAGCCCTAGTACTTCCTTATTCCATCAGAGCACCTTTCTCCCCATGACATCAGATGCAATGGTCTTCAATCTGCATAACAACTAGAGATGGCTGTCATCTTGCAATGAATTGAAGTTGTAGTCAAATATGTTTGTGTATGTTGGAAATGGCTGCAATATAGTACTAGTAAGAATTTCCCAGACTACAGAAAATAGAATGAAGTTTATGGTTATACTTTACATGATGTTCTTAACACACAGTCTCTTTTTGTTTGTTGTTCATTTCTTCAGTGGGAATGGATTTTTTTCTGTAGTGCTGAAGTTCTCCACTAGTCCTTGAGATGCAGAGATACCTAGCTCATTCAAAGCTTGCAAAGGCAGCAAGCTGTCTCCCTATAAATGTAATAAATCTAGTTGCCCTCCCCTATCCTATTTGACAGAAATATAATTATTTACTGCTGATGCTGTATCACTAGATCATATCTAGCATGAGGGTAGCAGGGAAAAGTGCTTTCATACCAGTTCACTATGTCTATATATGTTTATGGATTAAGCCTTTAAAATAACTACTCTCTCTTTTTCTCTCTCTGGGTCTCCATTATGTGAGTCTGAGTGCAGGTATTATGTAATCCTTTCTATTCTGACCTGGCATCATGTTCAGATAAGAAGTGGGACTACCTAGGGCTTAAGTCTTGTTAAGTATGGATTTGTCAAGAAATGTGAATGGAAGAGCACTACCAGACTGGCAGAGCATGAATGCAATGCCTACAGGGCATGAAATACACGTTTCTGTGAAACAGTAGCTACTCCCACACATATCCATTTCAAGAACATATTCTTCAAGGAACTCTCCCCACTAACTCCCATCCTCACTCTGATAGGAACCATGTAAAACTAGCTGTGTAGAATAGTGTTGATTAACACTTTGGATTGGGTTTAAGATGCCTACTGTTAAAAAATCTAGCTCTGAAGGGTTGGTGTATCATAATCCCTTCCTGGAATTGGATCCAGAGAAGGCGTTAATATTAGTCTTCCAACCTGAGCTCTATTGTTCAGGATCAGCTATGTCAAGGCAAGTGATGCTGGACCAATCAGCTGAATCACAATTAAGGCCTTATACATTGCTTCATAAGATTCAGTGATAAGGTATTTAGTCACATTGTTGAATGACCTCACTTGGCTCTACTTGTACCCATGTGCAACGGCCACACCCTGGATAAGAAATGGGGTGGGGGGGGAATGGAAGGGAAGAAAGATGGGAAAGAATCTGAAAGAGATATTGAAATGTAAAATATGTTTTAGGGTTTGCATCATGAACCCTACATCAGTAATAGGGCACATGTCCCAATTAAACAATTCTACATTCTCAAAGTTGATTTTGTGAATATTTCCTATGCTCCACAGATCCTACATCTGGAATCTTTTGCCAACACATTGAAACTATTTCATGGTAAAGCCAGCTCTGTGTACCTCTGGCTACTATGATCCGGAGTAACCCTTTCATCCAAACACAAATTTAGTACACAGGAAGAAACAGGCAATAAGGAAATTGAGCTTTTCTAGCCTATTGTTATGCTGCTGGCAGATGATTCTTGCGTGGGCAAGTTGCTGGTTGATACCCTGTGAGATCTGACGTACACAAAGAAGCCAGGATGTTCTTTTGGGCTTACACGAGGCATTAATAAATGCTTAGGAAATTGGTCTCTCTCTCTCTCTCTCTCTCCACTCTCCCTCCCTCTATTTCAGAGAGAAAAAAACAAGTTTTCTATGCTGAGCAAGACAAAGGAGAAAAAGAAAAATTGAGTAAATATACTGAGAACAGAGTTTACGTTGCTGGAGGTTGATGTGAGATATCTCTTTCAAAGAAGTGTTGGTTTCTGTATGCATGTAAAAAAAGGTAAGTAATAACAAAAATGTCACAAATCTTTGGAGCACTACTTCTCTTAATTTTATCCAGAGACTTTAGCTCAGAGGTTCCATTTTATTTGCTCTTGTTCTGAAGAAGATGGTTCAGCTGGGAAAAGTTAGAACCACCGGGAAGAAAATGTCTTGATGATTACTTCTCCCTGTATTTCTTCTTTATTTAAGAGAGTCTATTGCCTCCATTGATTAATTATTTAGAAATCTCTCCCAAAAAAAGATGATAGGGATTTTATAATATATTTCCAATTAAGAGTCACAGCCTGGCATTTCTGAAGGGAAACAACTGTGGATTTGTATTTTCTCCAAAAAATCTTTTGAAGAGTAGCAAGAACAGTAAATCTATTTTGATAAATCCTAAGAATTAACTGGCATATCCCTAACTGTAAAGGAGTATCCAGAATAATTTAGTTTTTATAAGAAACTGTTTAGAAGTAGAACGTCATTTTTAATTCTTTTCCTGCTCCATTCTGTAGAAGTAGTGTCATTCAGCCAAAAAAAAAATCATGCAATCTCTTCCCACTATTTTCTAATGGCATTCTGCTTAAAAATAAGAGAGAGATTTCAGTGATTTGGGGCTAGTGAAATAGCCATCATTGTGGAATGGGATTTTGAAGCTGAACTGAGACCAGTGCATGAGAGAGAGAGAGAGAGAGAGAGAGAGAGAGAGAGAGAGAGAGAGAGAGAGAGAGAGAGAGAGAGATATTTTGCTCATATGCCTTCTGAGAGGCTATTTAGAGAATGAAAAAATGAACAGAAGATATGTCTTTTCAAGAAGTCTAACATAACAATGTATGGTAGGATCAGAAGATGCAGAGAATCAAGAAAATCCACAGTAAGAAATTATGGGTGATGGGCCCAATGGTGCATATTAGGCCCTCATGGCATTCTCTACATCATATTTCCACAAGCTGAGGAGCTGCAGATACAACGGGACTGCATCTGCCATAATTGCTCAATACAAAATCAAAATTTATTTATAAAGGACATCTTAGAAATATTAATAAGAAGCATGATGTTAAAATGAAGTCAGCCAGAAACCTCTAATTGTAGTTATCTTCATTTCCTATTCTTAGTTATACAGTATTTTCAAAATTAGTTGATCTCTTCCCAATTAAAAACCCCAGGATTTTCCAACTAAGCGGGAAAATTAGGATGCAGCTGAGAGTTAAAAGGGGAAACTATCTACAGATTACTAAATGGAAAGAGATGATACTGACTTCACTTATCAGTCACTTAAGAGACACAGCTCAGGGCTTGATTATTTATTCTTATCTTGATTTTTAAGAGAATGGTACTGGACCATGTTGGCAAAAATATGTATGACCTATTTTTGTCCTGTCTGTTTTTGGAAACTTTAGTGATTTCTATTTCATGAGAGAGAGAGAGAGAGAGAGAGAGAGAGAGACAGACAGAGACAGAGAGAGAGAGACAGACAGACAGACAGACAGACACACCCCTGCACATACATAGTCCCCCCCCCTTTGACTGTTTTTACTTCTCCTTTTGGCCTGACCTACTTTTTCGCACCGACTCTTACTTTCCAAGGGCAGTGACACTAAGTATGCCACCTAAAACTGAATATGTCTCTCCTTCCACTGAAGAGCTCCCTATCCTGCAATTCCCAGTTCCTTCTTTTATCACATTGGGCCAATCTGCAGGCCAGGAAAAATACACCCACCCTGTATCCTCCTGGGAGTGTATCTTCTTTTGATTCCTTCATCCATGGCTGCATTTCCTATCTCATACTTACAGTTGCAGTCAGAATCATTAATTTCTTTAGTGCAGTGTTTCTTGTCCCTTTAATCTATAGATGTTTGGCACAATACCAACTGTATTCAATAACCACGGTAATGGAGTGATTGTGCTAGGTCCCACGACATGCTTCTCACAGCTGTACATAATTCAGTTTTGTTTTGCGCCTTGCTTTTGACTGGGAGAGGACAGTTGTCTTCTTGTGCTTTGTGTAGTGCCGAAAGGAGGGCATATTTCCATGCACTTAAATGTGAGAAAATGCTGAGATGGTAGAATCCAAAGAAGCACCTTCTGAGAATTTTGTCACATAACCTCAGACAGGTTCTTCCTGCACTTCCCACCCATCAACACAGACAGGTTGTTCAGAGAAGCCAGAAGCATTGTTTGGCTTGGTAGAATAAATGCTTTTGCACAGCCCCCTTTGGAACCATTGTATTTCATGGCTTTAATTGCCAGTTTACAAGGGGAAAAAAAAATCCATAGCATGCAAGCAAATGACTTGAAGAGACCAGACTAGCATTCTGGTAATTCTTAAAGGGGAATGTTTTCCCAGTCTTCCCTCCTCTTTCACAACAACTTTACAAGAGCCCATCAATGTGTTCTATAAAAGACAAGGGGGAAAACAACTCTTCACTTTCTTTTAAATATGTAGAGGAAGGCAGACAGGTCCCATTCTCAATGAGATCCATGACCCCAAAAGATTAGGGGAGTGTTCTATGAGATGGTTGTTCCCATTTTAGGCATTTCTGCTTTCCTCACATCTTTGTAAGGTTTCTTGCCAACCTGACAAATAACAAATCCTGGGAAGTGACCACAGCATATAATGCATAGTGTTATCTCTCGGTTCACACATCCAAGTAACACTAACAATCCAATCCCCAGTAAATGGTGTGCTGCATTTGAATGAGAATTGTAATGTTTAGTCAATTCATTGGCTAGATTAATAACCTTTCTCTCTTTCAGCCATGTAATATGTGTTTGGTGAAGCCCGCCTTAGTGGCTGCTCCCAGGCACTGAAACTAAGAGGCAAAAATATAACAACCAACAAAAAAGCCTCAGTCCTTTCATTAATGGTCTTTTCCCAGCAATGATAGCTCTTTTTATTTCAACAAGCATCTGACCTCCAGAATAGATTTGTTCATCTCTGTTATCCAATGTTTAAATCTGAAGATTTTATCCAAGATTGTTCATTCATCCAGAAGAACAGAAACTGCTGGCAAAATGGACTCTCTCCCTCAACTCTTGTTGGTGATCCTCCAGAGAATATGTGAAAGAGTATGAGGGAAGGAGGTCAAGGGAAAACTCCACTGCACAAAGACAAAGCCATTTTAAAAACAAAACTCAATTGTTTTAGCTGTTACCTATTTTAGATACTTCTGCTACTTTTATTCCCTCTTTCTACATTCACTCTTAAAAAGTGTATGATAGATTTTTATACCCTGTGTGCCTCTACCATATTTACAAGATGGTACGAAGAAAATTGTTCCACACTGTATACATGGTGAGATAAAATGTACTATCCATGTGAAATACATTTTTAATGTAGCTGCTTCTACATTAAGGCTGCTGAGGCCTATCAACAGCCTCAACTCTAACATGGTTAATGCCGTGTTAAAAGGAACTTCATTAAGAATATAGTCTCTCCCTCATCAAATGTCCTGATTAAACTGCTAGATTTGTGTAGCTTTGAAGTGGAAGTGAACATTTAGATTAAATCCTGGTTTACCTTGCAAGCAAATGAGGGCAGCCTATCCGATTTAGAGGATCTGATCAAAGCACCACTCAGTGCTCAACAATACCAGTGGATAAAGATTAATCCCATTTTTGAAATTAATCTCCTCTTGACTATAAAAGGCTACTTGGGAATAAGGGTCTACTTGTAAGGAGGTATTCTCTCCAAATGACCAGACTTGCCAACAACTGGGTCTAGTTACCCTTGGAAGTTCAAGTTTAAAAATGGTCAGTTTCCAGAAGTCAATTTTAGATCAAGGTTTGAATTATTTTTCAATTTACCTCACTTTACTTACTGTCTTAGATTTTCCTGGGCTCTGATTATGCAAGCTTGTCTTCCTATAGTAGGGAGGGTGATTCTGAAACCTGCAAAAGTTGAGGAAACCAATAGATGGTAAGAAAAACATAGGGCTTTCTGTATCTCTGCCACCAACTAGTGGACTTTCAGATTTTTCAAGCCCAGATACTGTAATGGGGGCCCTACTTTCCTAGAAGAATTGTTACTGATCAGGCTCACAATCATTTCTGAGTTCTCTGCATTGCCTTGTCATCTGCATAACAAGACAATATATGATACAAATCACTTCTTCAAATTGTTGCCAAGATAACGATCAGAATATGTAATGACTATGAACTGAACTTAATTTGATAGTGGTGGGCATACATAGGAGAAACATAGACATATAACAAATCTAGATAGCAAATTAAGCCATGTTTAAAGAAACCTGAATGCCACATGGTGTGGAATTATAATATATAGGAATTTGGCTGTAAGGAGGGAATATGTGGATTGTAAAAGTTTCTATTTGACTGATTATGCTTTTTCATATGCTCTTTACTGAAGTAATTTTACTAAGACCAACAGAGAGTACAAAACAAAATATTTCACCCATGTAGTGTTAACTCAAGTGGACTGGACTTTTTTTTAGAGACACTAACAATTAACCAAATCCATTAATTGCAAGACACTACATCATCAATTAAAAATGATTTGATCATGTACAACAGGGGTGTCAAATGCGATTTCATTGAGGACCACACCAGGGTTGTGTTTGACCTCAGGGGGCTGGGGTGGGCGTGGCCAGAGTGGGTGTGGCCAGCTCGATGTCACTTGTGTCGGGGGTGCCTGTGGTGGCCTGGGTGCTCTGCCAATGAAAACGGGCTCCCGAGCTCCGTTTTCAACTGCGACAGCCTCCTGCAACCATGTGCCAGTGAAAACGGAGCTCGGGAGGGCCATGTGGGGTCCTCCCGAGCTCCATTTTGGCTGGCAGAGGCACTGTGGGCCAGTTCTTCGCTGTTTCCATGGCGACCCCACGGGCCAGATCTAAGCACCCCATGTGCCAGATCCAGCCCCCAAGCCTTGAGTTTGACACTCCTGATGTACAAGAAGAATGCTTCCTCAATCATTCATATTTCTGATCCTAACCAGATATTTGAAGACCTCAGTGAAAGTGATAAACTGCTAATTCAAGACAGAGTTATTCTATAGGCCCTTTGGGAGTTAAACTTGCCCAATTTGGATTGACATCATTAGATATGTTTTAAGCTTATTTCCTTATGGTATTCTGATTCTGATAGGGACTGTAATTTATTTATTTAGAAAATTTACATGGCTTCCCCCTCTCAATGATTCTGTGTGACTTACAAAAATAAATGATATTTTTAATTATTTTTCTGTTTTTAGTGTTTTTAATTATTGCAATCTGCCTAAAATTTATGACTATGATGGTATATCAATGGGCTAATTAAAATTGCTCTGCATTTATGTATTTACTTATAACTACCCTACAATGTGACATCACTAAAATCCTTAGGGATTTACATTATAGCATCACTGAGGATAAAATAAACCCATTGCAAAAAGAGAACTTGTGTAATATTGGGCAATGCATAAGGAAACATTTTTGTAGCTGTTGCCAGCAAATCATTGTTGTGAAGCAAACTTTCCTTAACAGTAGTTCAGACTGTCTACATACAGGTTACATAGATTTTCAGACTCCTGGCAATATTCACCAAATAATCAGGAAACAATGTTTTAAAAATTAAAAATAAATAAATAAATAAGTAAAACGTGGGTATATAAAGGTGCTAAGTGTCATCTAGAATTTAGAAAACAGGAAATGATGATGCAGTGATCCATTCATCTCTAAGGAGTAGGGAACAAGTTGAAGATAGAAATGTTGATTACTTTTATTTTGTAAGTATAGAACTTCTGGAAGTCAAAATAAGGCTATCTAAAATAAAATAAGGCTATCTATTTAAAGAGGAAGCGGAAGCAGTATGCCCCATCCCATAATTGGAAAGACCAAGTTGCCCTGATAGACCGTTTTACCGGGAAAAAAACACGCTATCTAGGAATAGCCCATTCTTACAGCAAAGCAGCAAAAGCAATAGGGAGCTTTCTTGGAGTTAGATGATAATTATTAGAATGTTGTACCTAAGTATAGGCAACACGTCAACTCTAGCTCTGAAAAACAAGTCACAATCATAAAAGTGGATGTTACTTTTCAGGCTTTTCAGAAGTTTTTGGAAAAAGAGTGGATTGTTTTAGTGTTAATGCCTTTCGTTCTCAGTAGAGAGGAAAATAAAGCCAGGAATAGTTCGTCTTTGGTTCTGAAATTGATCTGAGGTGGGTAGTATCATGATGTCTATTTTGTAGCCAAGGAGAGAAAAAAAATATATTATTTTGCTGTTTCCTATTGGAAAAAAAGAACTCAGGCCTTCTAGTTTATAATAACCAGAAGTGGCAGTGTTAAAAGTTTATTTGACTTTCTGTTCTTTTCTCCCCTAGAGTAGTATTCCGCATCACTGAAATTAAAAGTATAAACTCACATCATTCAATCTGCAAGTTTTGAAAGTTTCTGCTGAAACATGCCTTCAACATAGTTAGGTACTTGGCTCACTCATTATAGAGGACTGATTACTACATTCTTCTTGTTTCCTTTATGTGGGACACCTATCACAATTTGCTCTGCATATATATGCAGTATGCATGTTACATCTTTGACCCAGGAATCTCTGTTTAATTTCTGCTTCCCTCCTGTTCCTATTTCATCTAGGAAGGCTGAAAACTCTGCTCTGTCAGAGAGGATGCTCCTCTCCTGTGTAACTTCCCCTTTGTGCTTCAAAAGAAGCTTTGGCTTTCTCAAGATACCTCGTAAAAGATATTTGCATTTGATGGTGATGGCAGCAGAAAAAAAGAAATAATTCAACTATAATCCCTCCATGTTTCAAGCAAAGAAGGGGCTATCCTGTCTCATTTGGAGTATAAACTCTGGACTGATATCAAAAGGGCCCATATGACTGATAAAAGCCCAGTGGAAAGTAAACTTAAGGTTGGAGAAAGGGACAAAAAGGGAATCTTTTGATTTGGGTCAACTTAGCCTGCTCCAGGTTGAACAGGAAGAAGGGGCTCCCAGTGAGGGTATGTTATAAGCCTCTAACATTTCCTTAAAAAATTCCACCGTGGTGTAGTTTTTGGTTACCTGCTGCTATGTCCCACGTGCCCACAAAAAGAGGCACGCTAAAAGAAAAGCACAGCTGCAAAAATACTGGGCTGGGGGCAACTTGTTAGCACAGAAGGGGGTGGAGAAGGAGAGAGTTTATTGAATAGGCCTGATGCCAGCTACTATTACCCTTGTTCCCTCTCACCCCCCTCTCCCAATTTACGCCTCCGGGCAAGCTCTGCTCCCTCCGTCTTCTCCCTCATCCAAGGTATGTTGTTTTTGAAGTCATTTTAGCTCCAAATTCTTCCCCTGACAGTATTAATCTTCCACCTGCCAGCCTATGAATAGACCTTTCTTTTTGTGTCTGGAATAGGTTGCCAAGGGAAAGGAATCAAGGAAGGGGGAGAAGCCAGTGTTACAGGTGGGGCAAGGAGGTGTTGGCTACTCTGACTTTGAGCTATATAAAACACTGATTTGACTGAGTAGCCCTTGCCACTGTGGAAGGTCATGGTGTACACCACAGAGCTGCAAAACAGCACTGCTAGACACTACCCAAGGCCTTGCTTGCCAACATGAAGACCACTTAGTAAGGATTTTCTGTGCTTAACTGACACAATAAACATTAGTGTAGAGGCATACTTTGTCACTCTCTCTGCCAGAGAAATGAACTGTTTGTTTTTGTTTTTGTTTTACTCTGAGAAGGAAAACTTCACCCAACACAGTTAAATTGTTCTATGTTTATGCAATGCATTTCCAAGTTTTCCTAGCCTTGATAATGATTTGTGGATCCTGGCACAAAAAGCTATGTAATTTGAATTGTTGAAACCAACCAGGATGGCACAGATGAACCCAGATTGTGGGTTCTCTTTCATGCAGCAGAATGTCTATACTGCTCTCCTCTAGAGATGCAGATACAAATCCTAATAGCATGGGTGTCAAACTTACGGCATCAGCCCGGGGCTGGATGGGTGTGGCCTGTGCATGATGACGCATCCGGCCTGTGGGCCACCAGTTTGGCACCCCTGCCTTATAGGTATGTTTGCAGAATGAGATGGGATGCATTTCTGGGGACAGATCCTGTGAGACTTTGGCTGGACCATTTCATGGGTTGAACAGCTAACAAGTTTAACAAGCAAACATGCTTTCATCTTGGAGGTTCTCTCGTGTCTGTTAAAATATAGATGCTATTATTTTCCTTTCAAGGTTAATCAACCCTCTTATAAGGTTGGTCAGGATGATTGTTGGTATTATGCAGAGAGTAAGTTACAGGCTTAGGTGGCAGCAAAATGGAAAAGGGAGACCTGAGGGTGTTTTGTAACTGCAGCTTACAATTGGGACACAGTTCAGTAATGCAAGTTTTAGTCAACTTCAGTCTATTTTCCTCAAAAAATTGCAGCCCACAAAAGAAAGGCAAAAATGATTCTAATTGATGCAGACAAATGATAACTAACACATACAAACAACTCCATTGAATAAACGGGGCAGTTCTTTAATGGAGCACAGACATTAAAATGTAAGAACAAGATCCTTGCCCAATCTAGTCTGACACTTGGTGGCCACTTATTGATGAGAGTATTGATTTTCCCAAGGCAAACAACCCTTAAATGATACCACTGCTAGGAGCTTACTATTTCAATAAAGCCCAAATGTTGGTGAGAAATTGTGTGTTCAAAGTAGTGCAGAAACAGTTCACTGCATGGTATATTCTGTATGGTTTTTGGAGAGATGCCTGAAGTGCTCTGCTTATAACATCTACTCTCCTGATGTGATGGCTGGACCTGAGGGCTGCTAAGGGACCAAAATGCATCAGCATAAGGAGTTTGGCAGCTAGCCCCAGAAGAAGCACACAAAACCCCTTTCTTCTTCTTCTTCTGAACAAATCAGAACAGGTAAATCGGCATGAAACTGAAGATACATTCCTTGTTAGGCAGTGGATGAGCACTGACTGGCTGAGCCATCTCTAAGATCATTTACTGGCTAGAAAGGTCAAATTCTGATCGGTTGATCCATAAGGCTGCAGTCTCTGGAATGCACACATCTGTTCTCATGACTTCCTGGTAGCCTTGGTAACCCAGAAGTATTCAGAACACCCAGTTAGTCACTGATTTGTTTTAACTATGAAACCAGAAGAACTGAGCAACTGGGGAGGGTCCAGTATCATTGAAGGGCCAAAAAGATGCATTCAGGATGCATGTAAGCAGATAAGAGGATGCCAAGCCAATTCTACTGGTACTGATAATCAGTTGCCTTAGATACTGTAGTACAATGCACTTAACAAAACTAGTATCCAGTGACACATCTGTAAATAATCTGATCAGTTATTTGTAAAACCACCCAATTTGGTGGCCAACATCATCCCAAGGAAGCAGGAAATTTTACCGTTTATCTATGTTAAGCATGTCCTTTTATTGTACTAGAATATCATTGTATGTATGCACGCATTTAATTTATTTTATGCCAGCTGTGCTTGATGAGTGACTAACAATCAAATAATTTCATAGGCCAGAAATTGTACTCTTAGTCCATTTGCTAAGCAAATAGTAACAGCAGCAACACGTACTTAGCAGAGCCAATCCTACCATTAAGCAATCTGAGCCACCTGAGACATGAAATGGAAACTAATTGTCATTATTTAATTTGTTTTTTATAGTTTAAGTGCTCGGGTTGTTAGCTGGACTTTTGAGCTTTCCATCTCAAATGCCAAAGTAACACTGCTGGCCCAGGCTTCTAAGCAATATGGCTCTACAAAACTTTGAAAGGATGAATTGATTTAAGAAAGCTTTCCTGAACCAGGAAATGAAGCAGATTCATGCCCTGAGATGGAATCCTACTTCAAACAAGTGAATTTAGTCAGAGGGCTGCAAAATGCTCTCTAACCTTCAATTAGAATAGAGCTAGAAGGGACTTTGGAGGTCTTCTAGTCCAACCCTCTGCTCAGGCAGGAGATCCTATACCATTTCAGACAGGCGACTGTCCAATCTCTTCTTAAAAACCTCCAGTGATGAAGCACCTACAACTTCTGATCCACTGGTTAATTGTCCTCACTGTTAGGAAGTTTCTCCTTAATTCCAGGTTGCTTCTCCCCTTGATTAGTTTCTATCCATTGTTTCTTGTCTTGCCTTCTAGTGCTTTGAAAAATAAGTTGACCCCCTCTTCTTGGTGGCAACCTCTCAAATACTGGAATACTGCTATCGTGTCACCCCTAGACTTTCTTTTCTCTAGATAGGCCATATCCAGTTCCTGCAACTGTTCTTCATATGTTTTTGTCTCCAGGCCTTTAATCATCTTCGCTGCTCTTTTTTTGTACTTTTTCCAAAATCTCAACATCTTTTTTGTAATGATGTGACCAAAACTGGATGCAGGATTCCAGGCGTGGTCTTACTAAAGATTTATAAAGTGGTACTAATACTTCACCTGATTTTGATTCTATGCCTCTGTTTATACAACCAAGGATTGTATTAGCTTTTTAAAAACTTAAATAATACATCACAGGTTTCATGCTTTTGTTGTTGTTGTTGCTATTTCCAGGGTTTTGATGGGTATAATTCAACATTCAATTTCTACAATGGAAATGCTCAGTGGAGGTAGACTGGTATAATGGGCTTTCTGATATTGATAGGAAGAGTGGGTGAATGAGTTTTATCACATTTATCACTTCCTTTCTGACTGCCAGAACCTCTTAGGATCCTACTGGTTTGGAGGTTGTGTACTATTTCAGCTCCCAACTACTTTCTGCCACAAGCCTTGCTTTTCCTTGCACCATTGAAGTGATATATTAATATGCCAGTCCTGGCAATAAAAGTGAGAATTTATCTCAGTTCAGCTCTGTGAATGTGGTCTGACCAGTCCAGTGTGCACTCTTGGATGGACCTGTGACTCAGACCTTTCCATTAAATTCTCCGCAATTATATCAGATTTATATACCCACTGAGTTTCAGACTGGCCCCAATGTTTATTGTCTTAAAAAATGGGGATAATAGAGCTATGAGTACCAATTGTATATAAAATGAGAGTGGACCTCACTCCCTACTAGCACTGGTGATGCTACCTAGTTTGGTAATGAAATGTCTACAAGAAAACAACCATGCTTAGCACCAAGGATATAGTGGTACCTTGGTACTTGTCATTAATCGGTTTCAGGAAAAGCAATGAGTACTAAAAACAATGAGTATTAAAAACAATGACTGTCCGTTTGTGTCAGCCGGAAAGGGTAACGTCATGAAGTTAGCTAACACCCACAAGTTCTACCTTGCATGTTGAGTTCCTGAAGAAATGATGACTATTGGGACAAAATGTTCATGTCAAAACATTTTTAGTATCAAATTTGAAATAGTTGAGTACCGAGGCATCATTGTACCTTATTTCAACCCTGAGCTACAAGTATTCTCTTCTATCGAATTCCATTTGTTCTGTGACAGCCTCTTCTACTGTGGCCTTATATCTAATTGCCAGCCTACTCCAACTGTCTCTCCTTATACATTGTTGCCAGCAAGCCACAATCCTGGTACAACCAAGTCACGCTAATAATAAGGAAGTTCTTATTCAGAACAGCCAAGCTTGCCAACCAGCTTATATCAACTTTCTGATACCTCACAAAACCCAGTGATTAGGGAACTGCAGAACTACACCAAGACAAATTTGGCACCAACATTTATTTAGAGAGTTTTTAAATTTTACTTTTTAAAATTAAGGTGTAGGAGAACACTTTCAGGATTGATTTAATCAAATATGGACAAAGTAGAAGTTGTGGTGTTATCCTCTCTTCATCTCTGCTCCCTTAGCTTTAAAACAGAAAGGATTTTTTTTTAAAGTTGTTGGGGTGAAAATTTCAAAAGTACATAACTTAGCAGAAAACTTTAGATATCTTCTAAAGGGTTTTCCATCTCTCCTTTTCCTTTTCATTGTTCATTCGTTATTAATAATATTAAGCAGCTGTAGGTATTTTGATATTTATTTGTTGATTGCATAGACTTTTTAAAAAATAACTCTTAAAACAGCTCAAATAGAATCAGCGTTTTCTCAAATCTTGGGAACATATCAATGATATGCCGTGTAACTCAATGCATAGCAAATAATAGTGTGGATTTGCCCAATGATGTTCCTGGCTCCAATTTGAGCTCCCCAAATTTCATCAGAGTTCCAGGGAACATAGATCTAAATCGCTAGTTCTTGATGGCAGGAAACTTTCAGGATTAGATCAATGTTATGCACTTCAGAGGATGCAACAGAATAAAAACTAAGGAATCCTTTTATACTTGTACAATTTTAAGAGATGAAAAGCACCAACAGGACAAAGCGACTGCTTGTGCTACCTATAGCCAACCCCCCTCTTGTTGCTCATATAAAAAAAGCCAAAACTGATGAAGCTTGGGAAATTTAATCTTTCTGAATTCAGAAATAATTGCAACTTGTTAGATAGACCAACATGCAGACTGCAATGAAGTTATCTACCAGGATGTTCCAATGGATTTGTTAGCACAAAATGTATTCTCAAAGTACATTTGAGGATACATATTTTGGAAGCTAGCATGTTCACAAGTACATAGTTTTGAAAGAAGATATATGCAAATTTTTCCAAGTGATTATTATTTTTTAGTGGATCAACACAAACAACAGTGACACAGACTGGAAACAGACTGATTCAACCATCCCTTGAGTAATTTTCCTTATGTAACAGATCCCTGATACACCCAAGTATCTAGTAAGGTCCACGTGAGATGGTTTTGGGACCAATTTGGGGGGGGGGTTTGGGGGGGAAGAAAAGAAATTTAAATCTGCTTGGATGTTACAGTATTTTGACTCTGAAATCCGTCCTTGTAATTCCAGATCTATGGGGTGTAGTTAAGTTTAACGGAAATCCATGGGAGTTACTTCTAAGTAAATCTGTGCATTGTGAGTTGCCAGTTACCACAAAGGCTAAATATCTTGGCTTAAAAGAATTGTAAGCTGATACCATTGTATACCAAGATTGACACTCTTACCCGATTCCTCATTTGCTCCCTCTTGAAAGCCGACCAGTTTCACAAAATTCTCAACTTCAGTCTCTATGAGAACATTTCCCACTGGTTCCATTTGACATTCCTATGGTTTTAACAACAGAGAACTGGTTTGATGCTGCTACCAGCAAATTAAAAAAAAAAAGGGGGGGGGAAAATCAAACTTCCCTTCCCTTGGACTAAATAGCATACCCTGCATTCCTTTTGCCAGTTCTCTCCCCCAGAGATAACTATAGCTGGACTAAGACCATTATTATCATAAGATTGAAACAAATATTGGAGTTAAGATAAATGTTTGAACATTTAGAGAAGCAAGCTTTGGTTTGGCATACCTTCTGTTTATAGGCAACGTGGTTTGTGGAGTTATTTTTCCTTTCCTATGGCATTCAGCAAAGATTTCCATCAGCTTCCCCAAATATCTTTGTGAATATAATGAGGTGGGCACCTCCACCTTAAATATTTTCAGTGGTTTGCCCCCCATTATACAATGAAGAACTATTCTGTAAATGTGTATATGAGAAGTGACTTTTCTGCATAGTTTTAATCTAGGGATGGCAAATTGTAGTTTCAAATCTCCCTTTGCCAAACATTAAAAATTCCTATGCAAGAGATTAGTTCAGACTTCTAGTGAGAGCTCTTCGCTCCAGGCAATTTGCTACTTGGAGGACACAGAAGAGAAGAACAGAAGATAAGGACAGACCGGGGGGGGGAGCCAAAAGTGCCTGGATGGAGAGGAAAGAAATTCCAGAGAGCCAGTTATTC
>JANHFL010001809.1:789041-800189 GCA_032468155.1 Oxyrhabdium leporinum
CCCCCCCCCCCCCCCCCCCCCCCCCCCCCCCCCCCCCCCCCCCCCCCCCCCCCCCCCCCCCCCCCCCCCCCCCAAGATTTGATAAATTGGTCAAATGAATAGAGGATGAGTGTCCCAGTGGCTGGTAGCAACATTGGGCTGAAGTGTTCTCCTTCAGTCTCACCCATCCATGAAGGCAGGGAGGGCAGAAATGATGGGAGTAAAAACAAAACAAAAACAAAAAATGTTGCAATGGGCGGAATATGCACATGGATAAGAGAAATCCCTGTATCTCTCTGTCTTTCTGTTCTTAAATTTTTAACTTCTTTATTCAGAGCAGCATGTGGGCTCTCCTCTGTCTTGCAGCTTCCTTCCAGAATGACTGTCTGAACCCACAACAGTGATCAGGTAATGAGGCTTCAAGAGGCACAAGGAGTTTTTAAGTTCTGGGAAGACATCAGATCCTATGCCCTTTCATAAAGGATAAAGAATCGCATGAGGGGAACAGAATTCAGCCCAACATTAAAATGGAAGTCCTGTTTATAGAGGCAATATAGTTTTTCTTTCCAAATGCATGGAACAAAAAAATAAATGAAGCTTTGGCACTTCCTACCTCAATTAATGGCAAGTTTTGGAAAGAGGATGCTGACTAGATGGCTGTCTTGAAGGAACAGAGATACTGTCTGCATATCCTTATGTTATATTTTTATTGTAAGTCAACACTAGTCCGCTCCAGCTGATCTAGGAGATGATCGTACTTAGCACTAGCAAGGGCCAACCCTGCTCAGCTTCTGAGACCAGTAAGATCAGTTAGATGCTGCCACCTGGTGAGGTGGGGATGAATATAAACCAACATCTAAAGCAGTTAGACAATCTGGTTAAAACTAGGCCTCTGCGACATTACTCAGGGATGCTATGCTTTGCTTTGCTGAAGCAAATCTTTTCTTCAAAGTTGTTTGGTGATGCAACATAGTTCTCTTATTTCTAAAAGGGAGGAGGGAGGCTGGTTGATGCCAGGCTGCCCTGAAGTTTCTTCCATAGTCTTAAGTGGCATTTCCAACAGCTGGAAGAGTACAGCAACTGAAAATGCCGAAATAGCCTTCTGTGCATGTGCAGAAGCCTCTTCCAACTGTTGGAGCAACTGCCTCACTGAGGCAAGACGAGAGCACCTCAGGCACCCCCATTTAAGCCCAGACAGTCTGAATTCCACCCCCTTCCTCTCACTGTGGGTCATTAATGGAAAAGTTGGCAAATGTTTGATTTTCCCAAGCGCTAGTGAATGTGGCTAATTAAAACTAACTTCATGACCTTGTACATTCGAGAACAAAGCCATACACACTCCAATTATTTTTTTCCGTTTCCCATGCAGAGAGCACACCAGAGAAACAAGGGCACTTTATTATTCTTCAGAGGTAGACTCTTCTGAATGGTGCCTTTGAAAAGACAGCCTTTGTTTTTCAGGCCCTGCCATGATTGCATAATAACCCCACCCAGTTCCAAAGTTCAGAAAGTTACATTTGAATAAAGAAAAAGGTGCCTTGCAATTTATTTATTTTTTTATTTTTTTTATTTTTTTGGGACACGCTATAGCTGTCTGCAGAGCACAAGGCAGTCTGTTGTTTAGAAAAAAGGAATAACCGCTTTGGCTGCAAGCTTTTGGAAAGCAGACCCCAGCTGCTACCTGGCCACTGGGAATATCTTCCCTGCATTCATGACCAGAGGTCCTGAGGTGAAATTTGGCTCCATTGTATGTGTCAGTTTTGCAAAGTAGTCCAGATAAGCACACCCAGAATTATTAGTTCTACCTTTACTGTAAAGTTGCCTTAACAGAATCATGCAAGCCTGAAATACATCTCTCTCTCCTTCACTTTTACAATTCAAGAAATTAGGGAGATATTCTTCTGAGATATTTGCCACACCCTTCTGTGACAGTCCTTGTTTAGGCTCAGCTGGCTCTTATCTGACTATCGTCTAGTCTGCATTTCTTCTCTGTTTCCCCATATATCATTAGAGTACGTAATCCATCAGGAAGTCTGCAATTAAATTAATGTTAACAATAGCATTAATAATGGTTCGATTTTCTCAGATTTGCACGAATGATAATATTTAAGCTCTGGAGAAATCTGTAAGGTAGGGAGGAATAAGAATGCTGTGATATGCAAAGGTTTTTTCGGGGTATGGTTAAAAAAAGTTAAGAAGGCAGTCGTGGTGGTGTAACTAAAGCTAAGTCTGTCTTTGTTTTTAATTGGGATGTACATAAAAAAATGGTGAAGCATTAATTCCACTATCACAGTTGCCGTCATGACACTTTTTACCACAATCTGGAATATGAAGTTTGAAGAAATATCAGCAATTATTTGTATTCCAAAATCTATGTCTGTTAGATTGATCCATCCATCGATCCATCCATCGATCCATCCATCCATTCATGCATCATAACTTGTGACTCAGAAGACTAAGATTGTGCTTTAGATAAGAAGACAGAAAGGTGCTCTGAGGTGCACAGACAATAATCAATTTTTGTTTCCTTTCATTATTTCACTTCACTAATATTCACATTAAAAAAAAACCAAAATGTAGATAAATATTTTTTTTTGTTTCTCTATTAAAACAATCATTAAGTCCTGGCTCAGCTAATAATCCAATAATCTTTGTGAATTTTCAAAGGTTGTATGAAAAGTCCTTCTACAGAGCAATGATTGACTGAGGGGTTTTTAAATTGGTTTTAATTTTTATGGGTTTTAATTTTAAACGGGGTTTTAAAACGGGTTTTAAGTTGTGAACCGCCCCGAGTCCTTGGAATGGGGCGGTATATAAATTTAATTTTAATAATAATAATAATAATAATTTGAGTTGGGACATGGAAGGCAGAAAAAAAGATGAAGTGTCTGTCCTTGAAGTTCTTCACTCCAATAGTTCTTTAAAACAACAATACAGAACAAAACCCTGAATGCATATTAATCTGCAGATAGTTTGCCCTTAAACCTGTAATCATGAGCACATTATGCTGAAATAGAAATGCCAGGTGTTACAAATAAAGAAGGAGTCTAAGTGGTTGATATTTTCTAGAGGCTTCAAATGTATACTAGTTGAGGTGCAGACTTAACTTTATAGCAGGGCGTTCTGTTGCCTAACAGGTGGTAACAAGGAAAGGTCTTTCTATGCTTAGTGTGCACATCTCTCAAATGTGTCCTGATATCTGCTAAGGAATTGGAAGACTATGACTCTTTTCAGCATGCTTTATTTAAAAAAATATATCAAGCTTTCCAAGTTTGTTATTTATATGTTCCTTTATTGGAAGAAGGTTTTAAAAATGCACATGGAATCAAGTGGATGTTCACATTTTTCCATATGGGAAATCACCGTAGAGATACCCAAAGAGTTCGTCACGATGGCCACCAACTTGTCATTCCTAACTGCCATGATCATTTTGCCCTGACACAAAGAGTTTACAAAACATCCCCCATCTTCTTCTTGCAGCAGCCAATATTTTACCAGCTAGTCAATAGAAGTAACTCCAAAACCATGAGGTCACCAGAGCCTCTTTCTATTATTTCTTTTCATCTTACTAAATTAGCTTTTCTTGTTGAGGGGAGAAAAAGAAAACCAAGTGATTCCATTCAGTGGGGAAAGATTGATGGAGGAGAAGCCAAGGGGCCATAATTCCTTAGTTTGTGGAGGAAAGGGAATTTTGGAGGCAGGACAAGATGGGGGGAGGTTTTCCACCAAAGAGAAGTTGCCACAGCTCTAAAGGAAATGCTATTGAATTAACATCACTCTTTCCTGATTAGCATATATTTAATTGCTTTCCAAGATACATGTAAGCTCCATAATATCAGGCATGTGCAAAGACACAGAACAGAATCTCTCTTGCACATGGAAGGGATACGAGTACACGTTTCACTCCATACACACAAATCATCTTAGTCGGAGAGACAAGAGAGAGAGAAAATCAGAGGCTGGGGACAATAGCCAAAGAGTTCTCTTGCAGTACATGGAAATGCTCTTCCATAAAGCTGAAGCCAAATCATGTCTCTCAGGCAGGAAGTTTGAGGAAGAGGGAAATGAGCCATGCCTTAAGGAATTTTTGGCTTTTCACCAGTTTCTCTTTACTCTACAGCAACTTTTCACCTACGCCATATTTCAATTTCTTCTTGGTTTCTCCACCATCAATTCCCTAGTTAGGCAGCTTCTTCCAGTTCCAGACATAAGAACATCCTGAAAAATGTTTTTGTAATGGAATTGCTTGCCTTTGATGCATGTAAGATCAGACTTGGTATCTAATTTAGGAATTAACCTTAAATTTGGCTGGAATTATTGTTGACATTTAGTTCAATTTTGTTGTTATTCAGTGGAAGATGGTTTATGATGCTCTCTAAGGTTGTTTGTTTGCTTGCAGATATTTCATTACCCAACTAGGTAGCATCATCGGTGCCAGAGATGGTTTATCCTAATACACAGTAAAATATCTACTAAAGAAAAACAATTCTGACATTTTTATTTTTAAATGAAAGCCTGAACTACATATTTCATATACTGTATGTAGCCCTAAATTAAAAGCAGATCTTATTTTTTTTGAATTCAGGAACCACACTTTTAAATTATTTTTGCAGCCTCCAAATGCTACAGAAGTTATGATAATAAAATACTGGGCCTTTTCTCAGAGAATTCAAAGCAGTATATTTGAGTTTATCCTCACCATAGCAACCTTTTGAGATAGGTTTTCCTATCTTAGGTCTCCTGTATTAGGCAGTTCAAAAGCGCCCTATTCATACATTTATTCATTAAATGTATGTTATTTTATACATATATTGTGTATGTATGTACACACACACACACACACACACACACACACACACACACACACCCCAGTGGTGGATTGCTGCTGGTTGAACAACTGGCTTGGTGAGCACGCGCAGTGCTGAAAATGAAGCACATTTAGAAGCAGAACTGCTTACCTTCCCAGTCAACAATGGTAAGTAGAACAGTGAGGGGGGCGGGGGAGAATCAGCTATAACGCGCGATTTAGATTAGCTAGCAAGCAGGAAATAAAGGACAGAAAAGTGCAAGGGCGCATGGGCGGACCCAGCTGATCGTCGGAGCTACCGGTTCACTCGCCAGCTGATCATCAGAGATACTGGTTCGCCTGAACCAGTCTGAACCAGCTGAATCCCACCTCTGAAACACACATACACACATACATATATATGGAATATCTTTTCCATACACGCACACACACACACATGGAACAAATAAGTTATACATATGTCAAAATATGAACTCTGGAACTAAGAGTGCTTGAATTTGATACTTCTTAGCTTCAGACCAATACCTTAACTATTCTGTGATGTTTAACAGTGCCACATTGCATAAAAAGGTAAGAAAGGTAAGAAATTCAAAGCCTGACCTCCTTTCTCCTGATTTCCCCACTTAATTTTTGTCAAGGGTTAAAAGTGGATGAGCACTTTTTTTAGAGGAAAGAAGAACTCAAATCTAGTATCAACATTGTTAGGAGCAATCATGCAGAGGGAAATGGCTAAATGGTTCTTGGACTGAAATCCATCCAGAAATTCATACTGCTCCCACCACATTCACCTTCCATAAACTGTTCTCCCAGAGTTGGGATAGGAGGATGGTCAAGTCCCTTTGGTCTTCTGGTTGTTTCTGCTCTTAGTTTTGTTCGTTTGTTTCTTTGTTTTAATATAAACTGCCCATAGTTGCTGAGAAGTTGAGTGTCCTTGAAATAGAATTGATTAAATTAAATAAATATTTTTTTTCTTCCTGCCCTGCTTAAGACCTTGTGGTTACATTTTTAAAATACTAAGAGAAAGTTAATATTATTAATATGGTCTGTGTTATTATTCTCCCATTATGTGCATCTTTCCCATTGCCATCATCCCTATTGAGGTAGAAAGTCTGATATGGGATTATTTCCATATTTATCTCCCTGTAGTTAGATTCCTCACTGTAGCTGTGCATTATAGTACCTGAATGCATGAAAGAAAATCCTGCTTGGGGCTACAGTTCATCCTAATACATGTTTCTTTGATCAAGCAGATGTCTAACTAGCCTAGCCAGTGCCTTAGAACAATTTAAACTTAGAAGAATTTGAGGAAAATAATTGGGCTGGGGAAAAAGTCAAGTGATCAAGATAGATCTGTAGTAGTGGGGAGAAGGAGAGCGAGGAATGGAAGATTCCTCAAAATTGTGGGGACTTGAGCTCTAAGTGGACCATAGATTAAGGCTGTGGTAATGGGGAGGGGAGAAGTACAGACAAAAATGAGAGAGAAACCAACTTGTGAATCCCTGACAACATTTTTGAAGAAAGAAAAAGTGCAGATCCATTGTCTTTGGGTTATCTGAGACTTGCTAATTGAACCTTATGTGCTTCACAAAAATATTCCCAAGAAAACCATCCCCTTCTGTAGAGAAAGAATGCTAGGTTATAGAGCCTGGAAGACCAAGCCGTGTCCATTTGAACCTTCAAGTCTATGTGAATCAAAGAGGGAACGCCAGTCAATAAATAGGACTCGGCAACTGCGAATGCGAACAGCTGCAGAATACTGTACGTTCTGCCCTCTTTATATAAATATCAGAGACAATCTTGGGTTAAAGAAAGAAAAGATCCTGCCTGCCCACCCTTATTTTCATTCTGTTTTTGCCTTGTGAGCATTCTTTGAATTAGTTGCAAGTCATTCTTCAGAGTTCAACTCTTTCCTCAGGGTATCTCTAAGTTACACACTTCTGAGAGGAACACAGACCCATCTGGCTTCGTGGTGCACACTAACAAACAGCACTGGGCAGCAGTGCACAATATGTTTTTCTCGTGCTGGGGAGTTTTGTTATGACTGTTGGCAACAGCACCATGTTTTTATCTCTATTTTTAACTCCCAACTTTCCCCCAGCTTCTCCTTCATTTTTATTTGCATTTAAAGCAACCCAGGATGACAGTTGGTTGCAGAATAAATGGTTGAAACTTGGAGGAGCGGGGTAGTTGGGATGGGAAGGGAAGCAGAGGAATTGCAGGCTGACTTGGTGTGTGTGCGTGTATTGTACAGGCTGACTTTGTGTATATATAGTCTTATGAAGAATTGGCATTAGCAGTGGTATGCCAATGAGGTGAGGCAAAAAAACAGCCACTGTCCATATTATGAAAACGCTTTGAACTTGTACTGCTGTTAAAACAATGAGCATTTTCAGATTCCCATGGGTTTAGTGTATATTTCTTTAAGAATTATTATTATTATAGAAAATAATAATTACATAATTTAATGTATATATTAAATATAAATTTAAAAATTTAAATTATTATTTAATAATTTAAATAGGCACATTGCTATGAGTGTGTCCAAACTAATGTGTGATAGCCCTACCTTATTAACCACTTTTAAAGTGGGATTTTTTTTTCCCTTTGTAATATTTTGATATTTTCTATTTTCTCCATCTTTTCCTACATTCTCACCTCTAAATTTGCTAAGGAGGGAAGTTCCGTAGGGCCTTTTAATCAGTAGAGCTAGATATCTTAAGAGGACTGTAGGAGGGTAAGTATAATCCATGGCTTTAGGATGTAACATATGAAGCTTAGAAAGAAATATTAAAAATATGCTTTTATTTTCATTTCTAAAATGTTGGAAGTATGTATTTCCCTAGTGAGTTAAAATGGGATCTGCCCTCTATGTTTTCCAGAAATCTTTAAGGGCCTGCAAGAAGTTTAATCTGTGGGACTACTTTTACAAATGAGTAAGTGAAGAAGCTAACAGCAAGTTCATATAATGGAAACAATAAAAGAATGGCTGAACTATGAGATATTGGGGCTGCAGGAAGCAAACCGGAGATTCCGTACAAAAGCGGCTTGAATAGATGCATTGAGTCATCTCCATCCTCTGAATCAATCAGCATTGTCCAGTTGGTTTGTTTTGATGGTTTTGGATTGATACCAGTCCGCGCACCTCTAGCATACACATCTTTTTAGGAATATCGATAGAGCTGTAATGGTAACTAAACAGCTTTTAATCAGTTTAGCTGAAACCGTCTTCTTGCATTAGTTTCCAAGGGAGGAGTAGAGTGCAGTTGAGAGAGGCCTAAACCTTGACAGGTTCACTGCATGGAAGAAGAGATCAGCGCAAAACAATAAGAAACAGATTGAAAAGCTCTGGAAGCCATTACCCATAATGATTATATTAGGAGGGGGAGCTGGCACAAAGTCCTTTTCCTCTTTTCCCTTGCTCCCTAATGCTTTCAAGTAACAAGGAATCATTGGACCTCATTTTGACTTCTGTTCTGACTTCTGAGCTGTCAGAAAATGAGAAAGGAAAAAAAATATCCTGTTTTTTTTCCCAGCTGTTCCTTGTCCATTTGTTATGGAAACATATGCCTGGATTTGAAATATCAACATAGTATAGGAAGTTTACAGTGCAACAGTTGGAGATTGAAAGACTTTAAAAAAACGTCCTGGGACAATCAAGCCTCTGTCCCTTTTTCATACAAACCAAGAGGGCATGTTGGAAAGTCACTTACTTAGAAAGTAAACCTCTTGAGATAAAAGGAAGCTCAGCACTATGCCCTCATAGAGACCTCTGAGAAATGGTGGATTCCATTTTACTATGCAGAAAAAAGATCTCCCCCCCCCTCCCAATAGTATAATGAACAATGATCAGCAGAAAATGGCAAAGGGAAATAATATTTTTGAGATCTTGGATCTGTGAATTAATGCCTAGACTCCAGTAATGCTTTGAAAACACACTGGCACTTATGTTCTGGTTATTATAGTCCTTTGAGTTCCTTGTTTTTCTGAAATAATCTAGAACAGGGCTGTCAAACTCCCGGCCCATGGGCTGGATGCATCTTGCACTGGGCACCACGCCCAGGCCCGGTTTAACGAAGGGAAAAAAAGTCCCAATACATCACGTGATGCCACCATGACAATGTGACATTGACACCTCTGATCTAGAAGTTAAAAACCTGTGTTCCAATCACCATACTTCCATACTGAATTTGTCTTCAATGCTGAAACAATAAATAGGCTCCTTTCTACCCAATAAAATGGGTAAGATAAAATGTCTCCTGAATGAAACTCAACCCCAAGAAGTCCATGTTGGGGTTTTGGCGGTAGTAATGAAGAAGTGATTTGTCATTTTGGCCTTCCAAGTTTGTTGTTGTTGTTGTTTGCAATCTCTGGGACTGCATTGTAGTCCCCTACCTAAGTATACACTAGCTCAATCCTGCTTAACTTTTATTTTTACATCAACAAAGGAACTCATTTATTTGGAAACTCTGCAGTCTAATCTACTCTTTGTTACTAGATTATGATTGCAGCAGAACACAACAGAATTTAGCAGTATTCTGAAAACTATGGAGTCTGAGTCTGATTAAGCCAATGTGAAAGAAAGTCCATTTTAGGTTGATTCAATTGATAAAAGAAGGAAACAATTGAATTTTGGGCTTGGGACTAGTAAAACTTGTCTAAATTAGAGGAGAGTGGAGCAAGATTAATGCTTTACTAGGTTTCTCTTTTTTTTCCTTTTCCTTTTTCCAGCAGGCTGCAAACATTTGGCCAACTTGAGACATCAATGATTAATTTTTCTAGTTGCAGGGGGTAATCGAGTTAGCAGATGGAACTGAACTATTGCAAGGCATGCTCTCAGTTACAAGAACAGCTGCTTATACTGCCAGGTATGTGAAAGTTTTGAACTGTATAGTTAACAAAATACTGAAAATAGAAATGGCTGCAGGGGAATATTTGATGGTATTTTCATCAAACTACGTTGGAGCTTTTTGAGAAAGTTTTAACCTAAAAACACAAATTTTAAATAATTCACAGGTCTTGCCCCTAAGGGTTACTTGCTCTTTTGAATGTTAGAGAATTAGCAGGAAACATGGAAGGACAAGCCAATTACTTACAACCCATGTGCAAATGTTGGACGCCATAATCTATCAATCTATCTATCTATTAAAAGTATAGTGTGAGGATTTCTTTTAATATTATTTTTCAACAAAAACAGATTCCGTTTTTCAAAGGTTAGGCCAGAGCCAGGGATAACTCTCTTGCTAGAAAATAGAACAGCCCCTTGGACACTAATTTCAGGGCAAGCTAAACTTGTCCTAGGAATTCTCTCTGTATTTCCTGTCCCTTGGTTTTAATCATTACTATGGAGTAGCATACTAGATATGCCATTTGTGATATGTCCGTAAATTAATCCTCCACATACAGAAGGTGCTTTTAGAGTATATACAATATGGACTACTACCAAAATCTACAAGTATGCTTCCTTTTTTGCACACATCCATGTAGAAGATACAAAAATATGCATTCTCCAAGTGTAAGGGTGAGCAAAGAGACTGTAAAACAGTGGTTTGTTGTTGTTTTTTCAAACTTGGCAACTTAAAATGTGTAGAATGCAACTCCCAAAATCCCCCAGCCAGTATACTGACTAGGGAATTCTGGGAGCTGAGGCCCACACATTTTAAAGTTGCCAAGTTGAAGAACACTGTTGTGATATATGGCAGTAAACTTTATTAACCGAAGTGAACCAGTAGCTAGCAATATGACCTGGCTGCTAGCACACTACATGAACACATACAATACATATTTTTGTATGTTGCTATCCATACTTAGTCAGAAATGGTCTTGTCTAATTTATAGGGGGTGGCAGTTTATTGCGTTTCGTATATGGGGTTTTATTTCTGTAAGCTAGTCCGAGTCACCATGAATGAGTTGGGTTGCCATATAGATTTTCTAAACGCATACACACACACACACACACACACACATGCACATGTTGTACTATGCTTTCTGCTAACAAGTTGCCTTGTGCAGATATACCTCAGGGCTATCACACTGTAACACAAGTTGTCCCTGGCCCAACCAAGGTTGCTTTTTCATAATGACCATCCTTTTGTGCTACCCCTGCAATCAAAACTCTCTGCCTCTGGGGGATACACATCCAAGTTTGTTTGTTTTTTAATAAGTGAATCTTCTTTCCTGAAAGGTAGCTGGGTCTTCTGTTTGAAGATCCCTTCTTTGGATTCGATTTTACCAAGTATAGATTTGTGAAGAGGCGTCGAAGCAAAATGTCTCTTGGCCTAGGTAAGTCAGGGAAGATTAGTGAGGCAGCCTAAACGGTAAAACTAGATGCTCAGAATCTAGGCTTAAAGGGGGACAGAGATAGG
>JANHFL010001809.1:816140-839016 GCA_032468155.1 Oxyrhabdium leporinum
ATAGTGATTGGGTAAGCGGCGGGCGTGACGAGCAGGGGGCGGGGTGAGCGGTGAGCAGGTAGGCAGGGGTGGGGCCATCCAGAGGTGATATTTGCCGGTTCTCCAAACCAATCAAAATTTTCCCTACCGGTTCCCCTGAACTGGTATGAACCAGCTAGATTTCACCTCTGGATATAAACATGCCGGCTATCATCATTTGAGGAAGGATATAGTCCAGTACTGACAGAGTACATATTTGACATGAAGAAGAAACAGAGACAATTTTTGCTACATTTATCAGGATAGGAAAGATTTCTGAAATTCAGGAGAACTACTGTCTTACATAATATTGCACCCAAAAGACAAGTGATCTGATCTGCTATAAGGCCATGTGTTATTATGGAAATCCATCAACCTCCAGTCATTTGATCATTCCTCCAATCATATTCATGCTCCTCTTAAAACGAAATTGCCATGTCCGATTACTCTTTAAATATAATATAATTCTCAAATTTTGTTTGATGACTTTATTTTTGTGTTCCTTAGTTTTACTCTGTTGTTTTATTGGTATCCTTGAAGGGAAGAGTACAAATGTATTGATTTAAAATAACAACAAATCAGTGTTTTCATCTTTATCTCTGCCTAGATTTGGCTTCTGTTAAAATCTGACTTTTTATATATACTTCCCAAAAGGCAGTCCTGGATGGAAACTGATGCTTTCTTCATGGAAAATGGGCCATCATGTGCAAAGCCACACTCTCAACAATCAGTGGTTTAGAGCTGTTTGTTTTTCAAATAGTTTAATTGCATGGTCTACCCATAAGTGATCAGTTTTGAAAATTATATCTCCATGCTAACTACAACCAGATGGATGGGGGGAAAAAATAAGCCATGTTTTAAAAGAGCTAATTCTTTCCTCTATAAGAGTAAAAACAAACAAACAAACAAAGGAACACCAGTATGTGCTTGCTCCTATTGTTTGCCTAGTTTTTGGTTAATTTTATAAACATTTCCCCTGCAGACAAATCAAACAAAATCCAGATTTATAGTTTTGTATTGGGTTAGTGAGAAGCCAGATTTTTGTAGACAATGTCCATAAATTGTCCAATATCATATAGGCTGCTAACCTGATATAAAGGTACTTCTGGCTTCTTTGAGGAAATATAAAACCCAGATTAAGCATTTCAGGTTTTAGATTTGAAGCTGGTACTTGACGTTTTCATTAGCAACTGCACAAAACAAATATTTATATGTTAATTCTCAAAAGCACTAAATTACCTATTTTTATAAATAAGAGGCTAATGCAGGACATGAGGTCTCACAGAAGAAACAATTATTGTGGGAGATACATAATGCCATGTACTGGGTCGAAATGAAACAAAATTAAGGGGATAAAGCTGAGTTTAATACTTGGATGGGTTTTATCTTCCAGTATTATGTGATCTATTATATTTATCTGGAAAATAAAACCCAACTGCTGGTAAGACTCAGAATTTTGACAATTCAAGCTGAATATTTATCCTATATGAAATTGATAGATACTACTCCAATTTATTTATTTTTTAGAAAATACAATGTTTTTTGAAGTTTACTGTAGATTAGGCCAATACAACTGAAATCAGAAATTCTGCCAAACTTAACAACTATTTCAGATATAGAGTTCAGATTTTTAGGAATTCTAGAAGGGGTAGCAACATTTAAGAGTAATTATTTTGAATTTTGTTTCAGAAGCTTATTCAACCTCTCTTTTGACTTTTTTAAATAATATGTCATAATATCAGTTTATAGGTTTTTATGATAACAATAACCAGCCTCAAGAACCAAGAAAGTTAGTTACTTGAATCTGTGACATTCTGTGTTGTCTAGAACAATTGTCCAGTAGAGTATTCATACTTAAGTGGAGGAAACAGGCCGACATGACAGTGGTACAGTAATCTTTCTTACTGAGAGTGAAGTTTCATTCTCCAAACTTCAAGCTCAGAGAATGAACTTTCACCGTCACCTTACACCCGAGCTGTAGTTATTCGCCACTATTGCAATCTTTCTTACTGTTTATATGTGAGTGGGAAGAAAGTGGAAGAGCTATAAGAACAAAAAGTGTACTCCCTGTTCAGAAGGCTATCTTTTGTTTCCCTGTGGTCATCAATAAGGGGTCGCATTTGTCCTTGATTTGCTCTTCGCCTTGCATCTGGATTTTATTGTAGTCATTCAAACCTTGCTGACATTTTATGCAGATTATTGCTTAGCAATGTCATTGGATTTGCCCCTATTAAAAACCTATTCAGTCTTTCTAATGAATTGTACTTGCATCATATATTTCAAAAAATGCATCTGATTCTTTCAAAGAATCAAAAGGCAATGAGGTATCCAAAAAGTATTATCTTCTCATCATAATGTTGCATTAATTATTTACTTTATTCATATTATAGGAATGACAATCATGATGCTTCAGTTAGATCTTTGTGGTTTCAGAACAACCACCACAACAAAAGGCATTGCAATTTTCCTTAACGTGGTGCCTCCAGACTGCTGGGCTATCATCCTCATAAACTATAATCATGATAACTATTAGTTGGAGAAGTCTGTGCTTCTCTACTGAATCTACTGAAGATCTACTGAATATTGAAGATACACTGAAGAACCTAAAAAATCATCACCAATGCTTGTTTTGTACACAGAATGTTTGGCATATTTATGAAATAATGAAGATCAAGATAATTAAAAATAAAAAGAATATAAAGTTAGTTTATTTCATCAAGGTTAAGCTAGATATATTGTTATCTTTGATAACCCTTAAAGGATCAGAATTGAACTACAAGGCTTTAAGGATCTGTTAAAAGGTAAGAGATGGGATATGAGAAGAAAAGGTTATTTGTTGTATTTTAAGAGAAAGTGATAAGTTACTAAAATTGCTTATACTTGCAATGAAGGAGGAAGTTATTTCTTTATATATTTCTTTTCTTTTTCTCTATTATATCCTATTTTCTATTTTTCCTGGTTTTTGCACTTTCTATTTTTTATTTTAATTTCCTTTTCTTAGTTTGTCAGTTTTGAAATGTCCGTACATTTTGTAAATTTTGTTTTTCGTTGCTATGTCTACTTGATATTGCTTTTACTTCTAACATAAAGTGTAAGATTATTTCCATGGATGATGAACATACTAACAGTATTGACATCTCAATGGGTGGGATGACACTGATATCTGGGAGTCCACCAAGGTAGAGTACGTCTTGAAGTTTCGGGAAGTTTAGAGGGCACAGGTTCACCCAGTCTCAGATCCAGTGTAGACAAATGCATGTTTTCGATGACAAAACTTTTTGGGTGATGTCATGTCCAGCAAAGGGATAAAACTGGATTTAAAAAATTAAATAGCAGCTGGGCTTCAGTTATCAACATGTACTAAGATGTCTGGGAATGGTTAATTAATTGCCAATTGTTACACCCAACTTGACCACAAAGCTGGTATAATGGAAACTCAAATGAGTAGTACTTTAATGCATTGCGCAAAGAAACATGGAATCAAGACTTCAAAGCCACTCTTGTGTTAAAGAATTTATATCTTGGGAAAGCCTCTAAAAACCTTGGCAGATTCCTTATAGTCTTAGTGTACATGGTACAATATTCATGACAATGTTTATTTCTCAGTAACTTATACATATAAGGCAATGACACAGGCTCAAGCCAAGAATCCACAAATTGAATCATTTATGGAAGTGCATAAGCCAATAACCACCGTTTGTATTTTTTTTACAAAATTCTAAATGAGCATATCATTCATATTTAACAGATGATCTAAGATACCAAAAATAAATAAATAAATAAATTGTCCATGTATAACAAGCCGGAGAAGTTTCATACCATACCCCTTTTCAAGCAGGGTGAGGTAATGTCCTCAGCTGAAGTTCAAGCCTATATTGACCTGATTGTGCGGTCCTTTTCTTTTACAAATAGGGAACTGTAACAGATAAAGCACAAAGTGACTTTTTATGAACTGGATTGAGAATTATGGCAAGAATGCTATCAAAATTTGAGAGTGCATACGAGCTACCTATGGCTAAAAAGGCTGTTTTTAGAGACAGAGAAAAAGCAATGAATTACATCAAATCTCTGAAATGGCATGCTATTTAAGAGTCATGAAGAGCCATTAAGGATTGAAAGATATAAAAAACAAACATAGGGTAACATTCAAGATATTGCCAATATGATAGCATATGTCCATCATTCCACCCTGGAATTTAAATGTTTATCTCGCAATTATGCATTATTATTCTTTTTATCCTGAGATTTGTCATATCTATAATGCTACCGGCACTTCAGTGATTGTTGGCCTGAAGGCAATGTTCTCATAGCTTAGAATTCTTTAAACATTTATTGGTAATAATGGGCCCCAATGTTCTAGTCTAGAATTTAACCAGTTTGCCAGAAAGGAATTTTCACCATACCATGTCTGATCCAAATTGCCCTCAGGTCTTTTGGAAAAGTCAATCTGAAGTTAAAAATGTTGAGGAGAAAAACAAAACTGGTGGCAGATGTCTATATAAACACTATTAGTTGTACTGTACTTTTAGACGATGGCTGTTCCCCAAAGGATCTATTCCGCCCTGTTCATAGTTTGATGAATTATTGAGAAGAGAGAAAAATCCAAGCAGAAACAACCTTTTGACAGAGCTGAAAGAGTTGAAACCTGAGATCCTGTTTGTCTGAAAGGAGTTTGCCCCAATTTCTGGGATCAGCAGAGAATTATTAAACAAAATATCATTCCATAATCTTATTTGATGCGATGGACCAAGGAAAGCTCTGTTGGGATTAAGATGTTATATACTGTATATGCCTAATGACTTTCAAGATGTTTCACAACAAACTCAAGACTTCCTTGAAATACATCTTCAAGAGAACCCTATTGATGATAGGAATAAGGCTGTCCTCCTAGAACAGAGCTGTCAAACTCCCGGCCTGTGGGCCGGATGTGTCATGCGCTGGCCACGCCCATGCCCGGTTTAGAAAAAAGCCCCGATACATCAAGTGATGCCTACATGACTACATGAGTTTGACACCCCCTGTTCTAGAAGATAAAGCCCCCTAAAAGATATAGGTATAAGTGTAGGGAAATGGTTAAGAATGGTCCACTGTTATAGAATAAATCCCAATATTTTCATTTCTACAGATGCTGATTGTATGATATATTGTGAGATTGTTTTTATTTATTTATTTAACAAGGAGAAGAAGGCATGGTTAGTATAATTTAGAGATGTTGCCATGCTAGGAAGACTAGAATGGTTATGTGGAAACGGCAGCTCATCAGTATCAATATTTTCTCCATAATCTTGCAAGTGGTCCATGATTGCTAGGTTTCTTTTGAAAGCTTATCTCTGGGAGGTAAGGGAGGAATCCAAGCTGGAGAAAAGGCACCAGAGACAGCCTACTTAATCGGCATCCAAAGACACTGGAAGGATAACCTGCCAGCTGTATCAGAAGCAAGAAGGGAACAAAATGGCCTCATTTTAAAGGATGCCGAGAAGTGGCAAGGATGGGGGTTGGATGAAGGGAAGGGAAATCAATATCCTCTTCAGTGGGATCCTAAGCAAATGGCCTCTACCAGAAGCTCACTCTCCTGGCTTTGCCTCAAAAGGGCAATTGCACGATGATCTTTTATAGACCACTTGCCTTTTCATCTGGCATCTTTTCTGCATCCACTTTAAAAGGACCTGTGATCTTTCTAGGTTCTTTTGCTTGTTTTCAAACAACCGTATGCGTTATTTTGTAAGTCTGAAGTTTGTAATCTAGACCCAATGAAGCATCATATCCTTGGTGATGAATTACTCAGCACAGTCAGGGCTTACTGGCCATCCAGGAAGTTTGTATCTTCCTTCAGATCCAGGCCTAAATACACTTGTCTTTCTTCTCTTCACCAAAATGAAAGAGTACAATTTTTATATTTATGTGCTTGCCATGAAGGGCAAGCACGCACCAGTTCTGCATCGAGATTTCTTTACCTTGTCAGGGTAGCAAGTTGCTAGGATGAGATCAGGAGACTGGGAGGTGGGGCAAGCCAAGAATCCTTTCAATGAAAACTGCAACTTGCCTTCTCTAGCACCAGGCCGTGATTACGCTGCCATTCCGGAAATGGCATTTACAGCTTTGAAACAGCATTTCTTTAACTACAGATATGACTCTAAGAGATATGTCCCCTATACAGGTAGTCCTCAACTTACGACCACAATTGAGCCCAAAATTTATGTTGCTAAGTGAGAATGTATGTTGTTAAGCGGCTTTTGCCCCGTTTTTACGACTTTTCTTGCCACATTTGTTAAGCGAATCACTGCAGTTTTTAATGTAGTAACACCGTTGTTAAGTGAATCTATTCAGTGAATCATTGACTTTGCTTGTCAGAAGGCCACAAAAGGGGAACCCATGATCCCCGAGACACCGCAATCGTCATAAATATGAACCAATTGCCAAGCGTCCAAATTTTGATCCCATGACCATGGGGAAGCTGCAATGGTCATAAGTGTGAAAAATGGTTATAAGTCACTTTTTCCACTACTTTTGTAACTTTGAATGGTCATTAAATGAACTGTTGTAAGCCGAGGACTACCTGAATAGCAGGGCAGTAGATAAAAATGGTTTGCAATGGAAACTTCCCCTCAAGCAATAATGGGCCCATTTTGCCCTGCAGTTGAAACTGCCCATTAGGAAAAGAAAAGAAAAAAGAAAAGAAAAGAAAAGACCCTCCAATATCGCTTAGCAGTTCCTCCATGTTATCTGCACAAGCTTTCATTACCCTCCTTTTTGCCTTGCTAGCTGTAAAGTTCTATTCAGCTTTGATAAGCAGACAAGAAGAATTCCTGAGCCCTGGTTTTTTATGACTTCATTTAAATATCTTCTCAAAGGTGTTCCCAAAAGTGTGCAGCGCAATAATAATATTGCATCAACTAAGTCACAATTAAAATAATTGAATTAACATGCTGCAAAAATAAAAATAAATAAATAAATAAAATGCTAGACGTGCAATTATAGGAAGAAAGCAAAGAGCCAGATTTCCTTCCAAAATTAGGGGGGAACTGGTAAATATGCCTGCGTGTGCGCATGTAAGAGAGAAAGATACTCAATACTTCAAATGTTCTCCTTTCTGCTATCTATTTTTGCTCTATTCTTGGCTATTAAAAACGCACTCCCCGCTGCCTTTATATTATCATATTTGTTTTCCATGTAGAAAGAGATTTGAGTGTTTGGATTGCTTGTTTCACAAGGCCATGCTTCATCTTTCTCCATTGCTGCTAATTAAGCAATGCAATATTTTCCATGCGAAGTCACATGACTTGAAATAAACACATTTCCAGCATCAGCAACTTCTCAAGTGAAGAATCCAGCTGGATTTTAACTGCTATTTCTATGAGGGGAAGAAGCCAGTCCTTAGCATGGCTGGCTTGGAGTAAGCGTTACACTGCGCCTACTTGAAAATGATTATAAATATGTGGATCTCTTTTGCCTTTTTTTTTTCTTTCCCAGAAACTATGTTAGATTGAATTTACTGGTTTGAAAAGACATAAAATAGGCTGGCAATATTAAATCGGATGTTATTCTTGGTGGCTGCATATATATTTTTTTCTATTTTCTTTGGAAAAAATGCAACCATCCAAAGTGTAAGCTGCTGCTTTGAATGGTTGGGATGGTGCTTGGCAACTTTCCTCTCTCATATTATTATTGCAGAGCACAGATTTAGGGCTCTAACTGATATTTTTTTTTCCTGATAGATGGCAGAGGCAGAAAGATCGGATGAGAAAAATGAGGTTCAAGAAGAACTGGCAAACCTCAAGATGGATTAAACAAAGCCAACTTGGATAAAATAAGAAGGGACCAAAAATGAAGTGTAATATTTAAACATAATCAATCCGACACTTGGGGAAAAAAAACCCCATTTGTGCCATGCACAAAGTTGGTCTTGTTTGCCTGGTTTTTAAGGTTTGATTTAAGACTTTCTTCCCTATATTTCCAGGCTGGATTATTATGCTTCTGAACTCTGCTAAATTATCAAAAGCCACGACTTCTATTTTCTTTGTGATGGGACAGGAATGCAGGAACACAAGGAGAAATATTCTACAGAAGTCTTCCATAACCTAGTAGCTGCACTATATGTTGAACTACATTTCCCATAAACTCATGATCAAGTGTATCTATTGGATGATGCGGTTTAGAATATAGAACATAAAATCATATGGCGGGAAGAAATCTTGGGTATCTTCTAGTCCAACCCGCTACTCAAGGCAGGAGAATTTATAAAATCCTGGTCAAATTGTTGTCCTATATATTTTTTAAAACCTCCAGCGATGAAGCATCTACAACTCTGGGAAGCAAGTTATTTCATTAATTAATTGTTATTGTCAGAAAATTTCTTCTTAATTCTTGATTTTGGGTTTTGCCAATTAGGTAGGTTTGTTGTTATAGAAATGGCTAGTTTATATTATTATAAAGTTGAGATTTGATGCTATTCTTTTACTCTACTGCACCAAAAGGAGTCTGAAGTCAACATTTTTATTTCTTTTTTCCCTTTGCCCTACACTTTTCCTCCTTTTCCTGCCTTATTTTTCCATTATTTTCTTTTTTCTTTTTGTATTTTATATTGTATTTGGATGAACTAATAAATTTTTTGAACTGAAAAAAAAATGTATTCTTATTTCTCGGTTGAATCTCTCTTTAACAAGCTTTTACCCATTACTTCTTGTCCTGCCCTCTGGTGCTTTTGAGAATAAGTCAATCCCCTTTTCTCTGTAGTAGTTACAATCAAACACATTTCCAAGCCTGGTAAGGCTTTCACTGTTGTTCAGTATGAAAGTTAGGATTGTCTAGTTTTCAGACAAGCTTTCGGAGAAAGTGTGATTGATTTGATTCCATTTGCAGTGATTTTAGCATGGCCCATCATGCATTGGAAACAAGAAAGTGATGTTAATTCTTTACATGGATACGTATAGCTGTGATAAGGAGTTTGTTAACATTTGCTGTGCTAACAGGATCAAACAAAGTAAAATAATTTATATAATAGAACAAAGCGAACTTTTATTGGAACTCAAGTCAAATGTTAGAGAGAATAACCAGGTCCTCATGAACAATCTGAATTTTTGGGAAAATTGGTACCAAACCCCAATTCAGACAAATGTCACCATAGGATTATCTTTAAAATAAAAACAAGAATCACAAACTAGTGGCTGTAAGAAACATTTAAGCGCTTTAAGAAAGACAAATCATAATATCATGGATTGTGACACTGGGTAAATCTTCACAAACTTTTGAAGTACTTTTGCTTCAATAAATTTTAAGAATAAGCAAATTGTCCTGAAGTTAATCCAACGTTTCAAATCGTGTATAGGCCAGATGCATTTTTTAAACAAGTCAATGGGCTTCCACAATTCTTCCCAAAGAGTTCAACTGATTCACCCCCTTTTTTTTTTCTAGAGGACTCCTGGTAGCTGACAGAGACATCTAGTGGTTGAATAACACACTATAAATTAAGAATGTAGAGCAATCTTTTTTCCTCTGGAAACTTCAGTGTTTTGTGGGTTTCATTATTGCACACTTAAGTAACCCAACAGTAGACAATATAGCTTTCCTTTTCTTACTCTTCGATATTCAGTTTCAAAATCCTTTCACATAGAAAAGAGACATGTAGATCTTCAGTTTACAAGAACAGACAGATCAAGAATGGTTGGAAAATAATTAGGAAAAAGAGATTAAGACCTAGACTGACAGAAATCCATTCTGGGACAGTTGGCTGATTCTGACAACGATCATGTATATAATTTTACGCTTCTTAATAAAGCGATCCCATTGACTTAGAGGCCCATTTGTCTTGCATTTGGGTGGCTATAAATAGCCGCCACATTGGAAAGGAAAGGATGTGCAGATTTAATTTGCTTTTCCAGATGAGATGACTACAGATATAATTTTGCTTGGCATGTCACTGGCAATACTTGCTGGTATTTTTCAGAGTTATTTTGGGAATGGCGATGAGAAGATGAATTGCCAATTGGTTATTTTGGCCTGCTTTATTTATTTATTTGGTTATATAGTAATACTTGGAACATGTCAGAAATGTTCCTGTATAATGAAAGTTTTACTTTAGTCTCACTATGCTAAAATAGCCCTCTGATAACCGCAATCACGGAGCATCTGCTGGAGTCCACAAACTAAGGAGGGACACATCCTTTTTCTCCTCTTGAATGGACGGATTGCTGATGTCACCACAGCTTGAGCGAGTTGAACTCTTGTGCACATATACAGGTGGGCTGCCAAGTTGGAAGCCTGCAAAACCCTAGGCTTTAGTTTTGCCAGATTCTGCAGTAATCAATAGGCAGAGTTCAATACAATCAAAAGACATATATTAGCAGCTTTTCCCTTGGATCTGGAATCTGCTACTGCAGTTCTGCATCCAGTGCTCAATAGTTCTCATAAGAGAAAAAGGGCAGCTTCATGCAATACTTTCTCTTTAAGGAAGACAAGGAACATATTATAGATCAGGGGTGTCAAACTGGTGGCCCGCAGGCCAGATGCGTTATGCTCAGACCATGCCTACTCCAGCTCCCTGAAGGGGGGGGGGAAATGTCATGAAACATCATGTGACGGCAATGTGACACCGTGAGTTTGACACCCGTGTTATAGATAGATAAAGTAGTCTTAGATCATAGTATTGTTACTCATCCAGTACGGGAAAATGCTGTTTGTTGTTATTTAAGATTTAATCTTCAGTTTGATTCATAGTCTGGGACTGGTAAAAACTTAATAGTTCAAGTCCTAACCAAGGACCTAACAGCTGTTATGGTAGCGTCTGAGTATATAGGCAGTTCCAAGTAGAGTGGTGTTTTTGGTTGTTTTTTTTCAAAATCAGGATATTCAGATCTAATAAGTTCAAAATTTCCATGTATCTAGGCAGCCGTTTGGGTATTGCTCCCAGGGCTTCAATTACTATTGGTACAACTATTGATTTTTTTTTCTCTATAATCGCTCAACTTCAATTTGCAAATTACAATATTTTGTTATTTTTTCTAGCTGCTTCTCCTCAATGTGTGCATCGCCTGGAGTTGCAATATCAATGAACCAGACTTTTTTTCTTGTAGTTTCTTGTTATTGTTGTTGTTATTATTATTAGTGTGGATAGCTTCTTCTTGTTGTTATTTTATCCTGTCTTTTTAATATATAACTGAAGGTGGCAAACATACCTAATGCTTCTGCTTCCTATTTTCTCTACAACACTGTGAAGTAGGCCGGGTTGAAAGAGAGAGTGAGTAGCTAAAAGTCACCCAGCTACTTGCATGCCTAAGGAAAACCTAAAATTGACTGTCTCCCAGTTTTTAGATTAACACCTTCAATACTGCATCAGATTGGCTCTCCAGTTTACCGAGATCATCAAATTCAATATAAAGAAAACCTTTTGAGAGGTAATGGACAGAACATTTCATGTATTTGAGGCAGGAACCCAAATTGAGATTGTTCCCAAGCATTCCATTTCTGCAAACACGGGAGCCTTGCTAAGAATATTTAGTTTCATCCAAAAAAAAAAAAAATCTTCAATGGACTTACATGCCAAGCCCATAATCTTGTTCCTTGATTGTATTACCTGAGTGCCTCCACTGCCTAAAAATGCACTTGTAGCTTGAGCTAAACACAACGATAATTGGAGCTGAATGGTCTGGAATCTTACAAAGTTTGCAGCCAAGGTCATCTCAGCTCTTTTCTCACACCCCTTTGGCCAGAATGTGTTTTTATCAAACTGCTTCATGACATCAGAGGTGGGGTGATTGGCAAAGTAGGTTGAATTTTCAAGCCGATATATCACAAAGGCAATTAAAATGAAAACCAAACCAATTATGGGAAAGAATTCTTGACTGTCATTCCCACAGAGGAACATGTGGGCTGTGCAGACTTTCACATCCTTTTGCAGAATTGAGCAGTAGACCAGCAGATTCGGAGGAGAAGTCTCAGAGCCCACCTGAGAAGAAACTAGAACCTTTAGAGCTAGGAGATAGAATAGCAAGACTGAAACTGCCCTCCCAGTGGTGACATAGACAAAGGGGGTTGCTATGGCAGGGGGAGACATGTCAGACATGACTAGAAAGCCTCTGCAATGGCTACCAAATTCAATAATGAATTCAAACTCTTCTCTTCCATTTGTCCGTTAGGTAACTACGAATAGCTTCTCTTTCTCTCCTTTCCTTTCTTCCTCAATTTCTAATCTGCAAGACTGACTGCATAGGGTTCCTGTGTATTACAGACTTGCAAGGAACCCCTGAGGGGATGGAGGCAAAGCAGCACTAAAAGATGCTAGCAAGCATTTTTTCCCCCAATTACTCTCATTCAATTTGAAGGGGCGGTGAGGGGGGGGGGGGAAAGCAGCCCTTTTTATAGATAGTAAAATTTATGTGAAAATCATGTGTATAGGTGTGGGATCCTTGCACTTAACATTGAGTGAGTTTGTGTGTATGGGGGGAGAGACAGAGACAATGTATAGAGTACTCCTGCTGTCTGTCGGCTGCCTGCAATCTGGCAGTTTGAATCTCACCAGGCTCAAGGTTGACTCATCCTTTCATCCTTCCCAGGCTGATAAAATGAGGACCCAGATGGTTGGGGGCAATTTGCTGACTCTGTAAACCACTTAGGGAGGGCTGTAAAGCACCGTGAAGAAGTATATAAGTGTAAGTGCTATTGCTATTGCTATTTGATCTTTTATTATATTTATCCAATACAGTGAATTCTGAGTTGGGATGGCACTAGCAGACCTTCCAATTCATCTACGGCACTTCACGCCATTGTAAACAAACACTTCCACTTCAGTTTGTTACTCTGCACTCTGACAGAAATGTCTCTTCTCCTCCTGTTGCTGGGCATTACATTGTCCCAGTCTATGTCCTGCATTTTTAAGCCTAAAGTGAACACATCGAGGCAAAGATTGCTTTAAAAGCTTTCTCCTGTGCAGAATATTAAGCCTGCACAATATCCTAGCTAGTTCACAGCAAGATATTTGTTTTACCCACAAACTGCAAAACTCACAAATTTGAACCCACAAATTTGAATGTCACAGTGTCATGTGCTGTCCCCCTTTCCCTTACGAGGTTAAAACTCCTATAGCATGTACAAAAATAGATCTATGCGTTCCTAGGTTAACCACAATTTTTCCATCATACAACTGTCTCTTCAGCAATTCTTAGGTTCCATATGCTTAATCTGGTAATGTTTTAGCAAAACCTGCAAGCCTCTGTTTTACTTCCTGCTGCATGCCTTGTCCTAAAGTACCTTTGGGAGTTACACAAAGGAAAGGTAGGTTAGGCCCTGCATAATACTTTAATATTAAGGAACCTGAATTTCAGAATTCCAAAACCTATTCGCTTCTTTATCAGGGGTACTTCAGGTAGGGAGAGGTTGAGAGATGGATCAAAAACCTAAATCCAAAACCTCCTCCCTCGGCCCCCTACCCCCATACACTGGATCTATTTTATATTTTCAATATTGTTAACTGAAAAGCAACTTTCCCCTCATGAGCATATGGGGAAATATAGTAGTTTTCATCTACATCAGCCATCATGATATTACATTATACTATGTACATATACAGTTATCTTACTCTGGCATTTTTAGGTATGAATTATGTGCTGTTCAGAATACATGGTTCTTAAAGTTTTCCATCCCACTTAAAAAAAAGAAAAAGCTGTTTTAGTGCTATTACAGTATCTCGTGAAATGGTACTTTATGGCATAGTTTTTCATCTTTTGAGTAGCTTTCAGAAGCTAAAGAAAGAAGAATTACTGGGCACCTGCTAACTGGAGGAATTAAGCAAATAAAAGTGGAAGCAAACAAAAGCGGTCTAAATGTGTTGACAGAGAACAAATAAATGGTGAAGTTAGTCAAAACCAACCAGACATTCTTCTAAGTAGTGGCTTAACATAAGAGTGCAACTTGCTCCATGCAGAAAAGCTGAAGGTTCGCAGTTTATTGACTCTGTTGCACTGTGTTCACAAGTTAAACCTTCTTAAATGTGTGTGTTTTTTCCCCTTACTGGAGCCACAATCTTGTGGTAGATGGATAAGAGCAAACAGATGAAACCAGAGCCCAGAAGTGATAGCTGAGTGGTAAATCCACAATACATAGGATGGATTTGCTATCATTTACTCGAATTGGTAGGCTTTTTCCTATCTAACGTAGCCATGCATTCTTTTAGGCCTGACTTTGTTTTTCAAGGGACAAGTAGTAATTATGACTGTGAACAAATTTTACTTTTGTATTTGTTGTGCAGGTTCCAACCCTTCTGGGTTTAGTTACAATTTTAACCCATCCCTTGGTAACTCTTGAAGGTTCGCTACTGAGATGAAGAGGCAGAAACTTTAATTTAGTTTAAGCCATGTGACATATGCTGCCAAGATTTAATGAACATATGGCATTAGGTACATATTTAACTCGATTTGTGATAGTTTTAATAGTTAACCCTTAAATTAGGACATTGTCTACTTCCTTTCTCTAGCAGTCTCCAGGTCAACTGTATTCTACACATCAAAACTTGTTTCGTTTATCTTGACTACAAGAGATCATTTTCAGTTCTAGGCTGCATAAACAGAGGGATAGAATCAAGATCATGTGAAGTGTTAATACCACTTGATAATGCCCTGGTAAGGCCACACTTGGAATACTGCATCCAGTTTTGGTCGCCAAGATGTAAAAAAAGATGTTGAGACTCTAGAAAGAGTGCAGAGAAGAGCAACAAAGACAATTAGGGGATTGGAGGCTAAAACATATGAAGAACGGTTGCAGGAACTGGGTATGTCTAGTTTGATGAAAAGAAGGACTAGGGTGACATGATAGCAGTGTTCCGGTAGCTCAGGGGCTGCCATAAAGAAGAGGGGGGGTCCACCCATTCTCCAAAGCACCTGAGGGTAGGACGAGAAGCAAAGGGGGGGAAATAATCAAGGAGTGAGACAACCTAGAACTAATTAGAAATTCCTGACAGCTGGAGCAATTAATCAGCAGAACAACTTGCTTCCAGAAGTTGTGAATGCTCCAACACTGGAAGTTTTTAAGAAGAGATTGGATAACCATTTGTCTGAAGTGGTGTAGGGTTTCATGCCTAAGCAGGGGATTGGACTATAAGACCTCAGAGGTCCCCTTCAGCTCTGTTATTCTATTCTATTCTATTCTATTCTATTCTATTCTATTCTATTCTATTCTATTCTATTCTAAATGCCATCCAGAAGTTGAGTTAGCAGAAATGTATACTGGCATAAAATGTGCCATGCCCCAATTGCTGATTCCTGCTCTCCACACTAATTAGTGATGAAAGGTGCTTCTTCACCGTTTTATTGTGGAAGAAATTAAGGAAGGGGATTGGTGGATTCCTAGTCTTGTTACCCATCCCACCGAGCATCCTCTTTGATTAGGTAAAGATCCACCAATCTTCTTCTTTAATATGAAATAGGTCAGGATTAGATGAGTGTAAATAGAAGCTGGGATAAGCATGTTTAATTATCTGTTAAGTTGCTTGATAAAAAAAAAAGTTTGCAGATACATAGAAACTCCATGCCATTGGCCTGTGAATTGGGCTATTCCTGAACACAGTTGTAGAGATCTTCTGAAAAACAACTAAAACCATGTCTAAAAGTAGCCTGGCTAAATGTACAAAGATTCAGGGGAAGGTAAGATATAAACAGGAGAGAGGAGTTAATAAGAAGCAAATACCATCCTCAGTACTGAATGGGAACATCAATGCCAGTCCAGCTCTGTTGTTTACGGCCTGAAACATCTGAAAGTGATTAATGGGTAGTCACAAAGCTAAAATTCAGTGTTGGAAATATATGGATAATTTTAAGTTTAGTCTGCACCCAGCATGTTTCCCAGTGTGATGGAAGTGGTTCATCAAGCATGGAGGAGGCAAATAAGTGTCACTCCTTCCCCAACTCCTTGTTGGCAGTAGCAATGGGAAATGTACTCAGTGGAGACAGAGCTAGCAAGACATAACTGCAGAACTCACATTTCCTTCACAGATTAAACCCACCTTCTGGGTTGCTTAGCACCAGCACTCTCCAAAGAATGCTAAACTTGTGAAAACAGTGCAAGTTATTTTGAAATATCTCTACCATTCTTTCAAAAGAGTGGTAAGTCTAAGTAGCTCCTGTAAAATCTGACAATGGAAGCAGTGGTCATGCTTCACATCATCAGATAGCCGGTGTTTGGTTTCTCCTGCAGTCCAAGCTATATTGCCCTGGATGAAAGTTTCTCAGAAGGAATAGGCATGCTCACAACAGCTAAAGTAGCTATCAGGGACCTGGGCAGATTCCATCTCTGACCACATTAGCAAGGACCCTGTCAATCAAACATGCTGAATTGAATCTATAGCAGGACAGTCAAACTCCTGGCTCGTGGGCCGGATGCGTCAGGTGCTGGCCATGCCCATGCCCGGTTTAGTGAAGGGGCAAAAGTTCAAATATGTCATGTGACGCTGCCATGACATGAGTTCGACACTCCTGATCTACAAAAAAAAACAACCCATTGGAATAAGAAGGACTGCACTATTTTAACTGTGATAAGGTTAAAAATTACCTTAAACTGTGGCAGGTTTTGGCTGGGGATGAAAGAAAGATAGTTTCATGAAGGCTTTTCAGGAAAAACAAAATGGGCACCATGGCATATTTATGCTGTAGTTAAGGAGAGATAAGGAAGAGCCTTCAGCTTAGAATGGGTGGGCAGCCAAGAAGGCTTCAGACAAATGAAAAGATGCGTTGAGGGAACCACTTTAGCAATCACAGCACCCTCTTCTATCTGCCACAAATAAAGAATATTTTATAAATCACCAAGAGAAATTGAAAATGCCTCTAAGGATAATTCTGCTCCATAAACAGACATTGCCTTCAGCGTTGCCAGCAACCAAATCCAAAAGCATCCAAACTCCAGCATTCAAGAAATTGAAAATAAATCCTCAACCACTCTAACGGTAAGATAGATATGCAAAAGTCCCTTTCACGGGGGAAGAAAATGCTGGAGAAATTGCAAGACAAATGTCGGCACATTAGTTCCTAGCAGGCACATTCCTATATATAATTGGCTTCTTTTTGAAGAAAAAGCCAACAATTGGATAGACTCTGTCAGTTTCTTGGTTTGGCCAACTGCATCAGTAAAAGGGAAAAAAATCCATTTTCTTCATAGAAAAAGTAGAAGAGCGGTTTATGGATATGTTTTAAAAAAAATAGCTGAACTGTGCATTTCTTGGGTTTGAATTTTTTAAAAGAAATTATCTTTCTCCTTAACTTTATATTCATGAAATTGAATGCTAAACTCAGGGAAAAGGGAAAGTTCCTCTTTCATTTATTTCAGAAATTTTTATATTAAATCCAAGCTTTCTGATCCTTGCGTCTATAAAAACCTGAGCTTCGTATTTTATATCCGTTTTGTCCATTGATTTTTGACTAGCCCAGTTCTTTCTCATCAGAAGAGCAAATTGGACTATCCTGGCCAGAAGATCGTTTCTTTGCTTTTTCAAAGTTCCAGCAGATTCTTTTTCTTTTAAAAGGAGTGAAGCAACGGTCCCTTCTTTCCTCTGCATGGCAGATTAAAAAATTTTCACAGAAAAATCTGGAGCATTTTGGAAATATGCTGTCAGTTCAATCTGTTATGAAATCATTCCTAGCACTAAAAGACACATTCATTTTGAAACTGATATCCATAAAAAGAAGGCATTTTCTTATGAACAAATATTCTATCAAATTTAATTCAATAAAATAAAATGGTGTGGTGCTTTTCTTCTGTTTTTGCTTCTTTTTTTCTGCCTTTAAAACATAATTAAATAATATCAAGACAAATACAAAATAATGTAAAATCACTGCACATAAGTTTGTATTTATTTTTTATTCATTCATTGAGCACTTCTGTACCATTATTATAGAACCATAACCATAAAGGCATTAATAATATATTCTGTTGAAGGTTAATGGACAACACATATGAAAGGCCAATCTGAAAAGAAAAACCAGACTGCTTTTTAAAATTTAAAATGGAGAGTAATTAGGAGTTATCGGTGATAGCAAAAGAAAAATATGGATGTTTATTAGGTAAGCTAATAAATTTGTATACATTACAGCAATCATTATAATATGATGCTATTGGGCGGATGAGCAATCATATTTTTTTTTAACTATTCTGCTTCTTGCAGTATTCTGAATAGGTGTCAACAGCTGACTAGGGTGGGGAGACCTACATCCAAGTCTCCATTCACTTATGAAGTTCTCTGGGTGACTTTGCATCAATCATTCACTCTATTATGAAAAAATGTAGAAAACCATTGGATGGCAGCAAAGAGCTATAAATACTCTCTCTTTGCTATCAATTAGTAGTCCTGTGAATTTTCGCTGCCCAGATTTGATAAAATAAATCTCAAATAAATGTTAACTAACCATAATAGCATCTTTCTTCTGTTGGAAGAAAAATCCAGTCTGGTTCCAAGCTGGGAGAAAAACACTGGAAATAAAATGGAAACTAGCTACAAGGAAAGAAGGTCTCTTTTTATTTGGTTTCCAGAAACTTCAGTGACAGCAGAATGTTTCTGGGGTGGCTGACCAATTGGCTGGGTAACTGGGTGGATATTTATAGGGTTCTGGGGTTTGGTGATTGAGATGCTCCAGGGGGTTGTGCAGTGTAGTGAGCCTTGCGTCTTTTGCTATTCTAATGATGGTGGGTAAATCCTATTATGTCCTAGAGGTCATGTCCTGTCCTAAGAATTTGGGTGGGGGAATGTAGATTTTAGGAGTCTTTGTTTTTCTACTTTTTTAAAATCCCATCAGCTCCAGGCTTCCATGGGAGCTGTGGCTGAAGGCGTTTTGTTTATGAATAGATTGGCCCAGTCTTTCTGAATGGATCCGAATCTCCATTCCAAAAGACCAGCCTCTTCTGCTTGAAGCTGTTTTCCTACGGCAGGGAGACTGGGGCTGTTTTCTGTGTTTAAGAACGTGTTTCTCCATTTCTTCTTTGGGAAAATATAATATTCTGCCTCTTTTAATATTCCCCAAAATGTTTCATTTTCTAGGAGGCAGGGGGCTTCCCACACTTCTATAACCTAAGACTTCCTTTCTTCTTACATAATTTACTCCATCAAGAATTTCTATAAAAAAATATTGTCAGGTGTCCTATGAGTAGTCAAAAAAATAGGTTCTTACAAAGCATTATTAGCCAGGTTTGTTGCAAAGAAAAGGGACTTACAATTGTAACAAAGGTTACAAAATCTTAAGAACTGGATATAAGTGTACTTAAGCTCCCTTTTTATCAGCAACTGTGCTGAGGTAGGTCTTCCTTGATACCTTTGATCTTCCTTCTAACAATCTTGATTTAAGACAGAGTTGGCTACCCATTTAGAAAATTGGAAAGTCCATCTATTCTTGTTCTATGTTGTTTTGAAAACATCCATTCTCATTCGCAGAGTCAGAGAATTCCATTACAGTAGCAACATTTCCATCCTGCTTTTTAAATATTAGTTACTAAAAGAAGACTTATTGTCATAGCTTTTTGGTCTAGGAGGTAGCAGAGACAGCTACTAAACTTTGATCCATAGCCAATAAGACACCATTGTTAAGTTATAATCGCCCAAAAATAGGTTTCTTTAAAATGAGGGCCTTTAAAAATGGTTATTGCTAAACATGTTAAGAAAGGCAATCTTTATTATTTTGCATTTTAAAAAATTACAGATTACATCTGAGATTTGAAATATGACAAAAAAATAAAACACTCTGAATGTATAGAATGTTATACCAATCTTTCCTGTTTTTGAAAAGCAGCTATTCTTATATAAACAAGCAGGTTATCTCTGTAACAACAACGAAGTATTAAAAAATGCTTCATCATCCCTTTCCAGGGAGCTTCATCATTTTTTAATTAATTAATTAAATTCTCACTGAAACATGGAATTTGCCAGACAGAGAGCAAGTGGAATGGGAAGAAGTCGCTAAATATTCCCGGATTCTTTTTCAAGTCTATAGTGAAGCTAATCAGATAATGCCTATGGTAGAAGCATGCATCAATCACAAATGGTATTTATTTTTAATATAATTTTCATGAATAATTTTGATTGCAATAATAAAAACTAATCCAAACTAAATTTAGAGAAAAAAATAGGGAAAAAAATTAAAAAGTGCAGGAAAAAGAAGAAACAGAAAAGAAAGAATAAATAAAAAATAAATATATGAAGAACTTACCACCAATCTTCATCACAAGATGTATAAAGAAATTTAGCAAATCTTCATCCCTAAAAAGATATTTTCTTCATCTCATATCTCATTCCTTATCTATAAGTAAATCCATTAAACATCAACATTTCAATCCTGGTATCAACAAAAAGTCCATAAAGTGCTGCCAGAACCTTGCAAGGAAAAAAAAAAGTCTCATTTTAACCATGATCAAATAAGCCAACTTTATATTCCTTCCTTTTATTTCAAACTGTTTAAATCTTTAATTCAATAAATATTATCATACACTTTGATTTCTCTTCAATTCCTCTTTAACCCATTGAAATTTCTTCAAGGCTTTCACAAGCCTCTTGTAAATTCAATAAGAAAATATTGTCCATGTCATTTTATTGATATATCATTGGTATTTCTCATTTAATTCCTATTTTTTTTGCCATTTTCTTTTGAGAATAGCCAATAGAATACTTTTTCTGAATCAAAGCCTGTCATTTGTAGTTCCACTTTCAGTACTTTTTGTCTGTCAGATAAAATTTGTTCAACATCTGTCATTCCTTCATTAACAATTTTTGAACAAGTCTATCCATAAAAGCACACATTATTACTGCAATGTTGATATTGTAAGTACCAATTTCCGGCTCCATTCTTCAAAGATCTCTTTTAATGTTATTCATGTTGTTACATTTCCTGTCATTTTATAAGTCCAGTATTAACTGACATCAAAAACAGGCTTGTATCCCCCCCCCCTTTTGCTTAGAATCTTTAGTGCCCTCTAGTATCCAGTTTTTGTGACTGCTTACAATAGCTAGGACAGACAAAGTAAGTCTGTTTCCCATGAGAAGCTTATTTTTTATAGTTAATTCCAAAAACTTTTAGTAAAAGTCAATATTCCAAATTTATCTGGGCCCTCAATTTGTTTATAACTTTCTTAGATCAAAATCTGAATTAGCTTTTTGCTGTTTATTTCAAATTCTTCAAGTTCTTCAGTTTACAATTGATTTTTCTTTTGTTCAGAGTTGAAGATAAAACTTTCCAATGACTTTTCATTGGAAACTTTTGAACTTTTCAAACTGGTCAGGATGAAGGTCTCTAATAGTTTTAAGATGAATATTAGGCAATTTCAAAAACTGATGAGAAAGTGAGATTTGTAAACTTAGTGTTCTTTCAAAGATTCTGTCACTGTTGTGAGAAAGGTGGTTAATCTCTTCAACTCATGATGCACAAACCCACAGAAAACCACTGTTCTGTGATTACCTTGGAGGGCCAGTTCTCTAGAGCATATGTGCGCAATCTCTTGCCTTCTCTTTGTCTGGAGAAGTTACAAGGAACTGGTGTATTTTTCGGTTCTTTGGTCTTTGCTGTAGTCATCAATTCTGCTTCTGTAGAATTCAGTTGGCCATACATCCCCCAGAAGTCCTAGCACATATTGATTTGCGAACTTGGGGAGGAGGGGAATGGCCACACTGGTACCTTCAGACCTAGGAAAATCAAAAATATTTCAATTCTAATGAAAATTGAAGTTTCAAGGAGGACATGATCAAAGCTGAATTTGTGCTTTGAGATTCAAGGACAAACTTATCTGATTCAAGCAACTTCAGAATTGAAATGGTGTGATGGGAGAGAAGATTAATCCACAAGACATAATAGAGAATCATTTAAAAGCCTGCCACTGCTTTATTTTTAGCAGAATAAGAAGAAAATAATAGGAATGCTTCATTCTTTATAGGACATTAAGCCTGCCAAGTTTCAACTATATATCTTCAAGGTCTTTACAGCAATATTTTTTTAAAAATATTTTTCTGGACATCTATTAAGACAGGAATGAGAAAAGGACAACACAAAAATAGCAAGCTGTGATGAACCTGCAGAAAATGTCCCAACTCAGCTTAAAGAGAAACATTGTCAAAAATTGTTTTAAGACAAAATTATTTTTACTTTTTCTCTTGTTTTTCTGAGATGTCACACTTGACGTAATACTGAAGAATACCCATAATCATGCTTTTGTGGGATGTTATTCTTTGCTGCCACTAACCATGGATGTATGGGGTACCAAGAAGTTTGGCAACAGTTGTTGGCAAGCTTGGAGACTCCAGGAGAGATCTTCATCAGTAGCTTCAGGAAAATCCAGGACTCATTTGCAAAGTCTGGCCTTCTCTGGACAGGACTTGTTTGGGTCAAAATTAAGGCTTATTTGCAATATCATTAGTTAATTACTAGCAGAATGATAGCAAAAGCACCCTGGCATAGTGAGAGCAATGCAAAGAGGTTTATCATAACTGATACAGAGAAAGTGGCATTTGCAGCATTGTCAGTTCTTAAAGCTATACATATTTGGACTAGTGTTGCCTGAAACCTACTTATTCATTACTGATGGTCAGAAACCTACTTATATCACCAAGACTTTGATCCAAGAATGTGTACCAGACAAATTAATATTAAGCATATACAGTATTCAGGTTGTTGAAAGTGGGGAGAAGGAGTTTTTTTTTTTTTTTAAATCAAAATGCTGTTTGAACCCTCACTTCTTGTATATATGCTCTGATCAATCACAAAGAACATTTTAGATGAACTTTTCAGTGGGAAGCAGGACACAATCTATCCGGACATGAAATAAGTTTCTTTTCCATATATCTATCTATCTATCTATCTATCTATCTATCTATCTATCTATCTATCTATCTATCTATCTATCTATCTAT
>JANHFL010001809.1:845453-861677 GCA_032468155.1 Oxyrhabdium leporinum
TCAACTAAATGCAGGACAAGAAGCAATTGAGGGAAACTAATCAAGGAGAGAAACAACTTAGAACTAAGGAGAAATTTCCTGACAGTGAGAACTGCAGATATTGCAAATTGCAATCTTGAATGCAATTCTTGATTAAGTTTGTATGGTACTGTCTATTATTACATCTTGTAGACATCCAGTGAAGATTTCACTCTTCATCTAGGCCTGAATGTGTGAAAGGTAGGACCAAATACATGATTTTATTCTACTTCTTTCCTGCCATCTTTATAATGGACAGTTTTACAATGTATTCATTATATTTTATTATTGCTTTAATAATTTTTATTTTCAACTGTTTCAAGATATAACTTTATTCAAACTGTTTCAAGATATGACTCTATTAAATTACCTCTGTTTTTTCCAGATTCATGACCAGAATTGGAACCAACTGGGATTGACCATTTCTTTGACTGATCCAAAATGAAGTAAGACATCAAACTGAATGGGCAACATTTGCATAACGCTGACTTAACACCCAATTGTTTATGCTGAATAATGATAATGGTAATCTATTTGGAGAACAAGAGATTGACAAAGACTACCAAAACCACATCTTCAAAATCGAATGATCTGTTGGGCCACTTTACTAGATAGTCTTATATTTTGCCTTTCAGTGAATTTTAATTGTCTGATCAGACGTTCCTCTAATGTTATAAACAACATTTAGCATAATTTTTCCCACTGAAATCATTTATAGCCCTGAACAATTACATTCCCCCTATCTTATTTTTATTTCACACCATTGAAATGCATTAATGAAGACCAGGGAGAAAAGCTATTAACTCATGTGGAGGCTTTTCTTAATTATACACACGCAGACATACACACACACAAGCGCACACACACACACACACACACACAAAACACAAACACATATACATACAAGACAGGATCTTTTTAACATTGCCCTGTTTCTTTTTATATGTGATATTGGTCAGAGTCCAAAGAAAAATGAAATTCATTAAATGAATTAGAGGTGGGCGGGGGGGGGGAGGCTAAAGGTTGTTGGGGTTTTTTGTACTAACATCAAAGCTCTTTATTGCATAGCAAATTAATTTTGGAAATGATTAAAGGTTCCAAAGCAATCTACAATATGGCATGAAGTTAGCTGTTCAAAGAACCCAAACTGCTGTGAACTAATCAAGTTCCTCTTAGGATCTTAACCAGCTCTTCCGTTCCAGATACATCAAAAAGAATGAGTTCATCTTTTGACTTCAGCCTTTTTGGGATAATTTCCATTGGCTTTACTGTTTATCTATGCTCATTCTGAAACAATGTTAACTATTTCTCTTTTTTAAGGAAAAAAACAAACAAACCCTGCTTGGTACGATGGAGATCATGGCTTTAGATCGTCAGATGGAATATTGATGCAACACAAACAAACAGCTGATCTCTGCAAGCATTCATTCTATGGAGAGTCAGTTTTGCTCTTCTAAGGGCAGGATACAATAAAGACATGAAGTATATTGCAGAGTGAGGGAACAAGAGAAAACAACATAGGGAATTTATAGTGGCTTATCCTTGTTGCCGTTCAGTCATGAAGTTATGTCCAACTCTTCACAACTTCATGGACCATAGCATATCAGGCTCCCGTGTCCTCCACTGTTTCCTGGAGTTTGCCCAAATTCATGTTCATTGCATTGACGACACTATTTAATTATCTTTTGATTATGAGCCATTGTGGCTCAGTGGTTAGAGTGCAGTACTGCAGGCTACTTCTGCTGACTGCCAGCTGCTTGCAATCTGGCAGTTCAAATCTCACCAGGCTCAAGGTTGACTCAGCCTTCCATCCTTCCGAGGTGGGTAAAATGAAGACCCAGATTGTTGAGGGAAATATGCTGACTCTGTAAACCACTTAGGGCTGTAAAGCACTGTGAAGCAGTATATAAGTCTAAATGCTATTGCTAAGTGCTATCTCATCCTCTGCAGTCCCCTTCTCCTTTTTGCTTTCAATCCTTTCCAACATCAGGATCTTCTCCCATGAATCCTTTCTGCCCATTAAGATGGCCAAATTATTTCAGCTTCAGTATCTGTCCCTTCAAAGAACAGTCAGGGTTGATTTCCTTTAGGATTGACCAGTTTGATCTCCTTGCAGTCCAAGGATCTCTTAAGAGTCTTCTCCATCACCACAATTCAAAAGCAGGATTGTCCTTATCTAAAGATTCATGAAGTGTTGGATGGACTATAAAGACTCGCACTCTAAATAATTTCCAGGTGCATCTCTTGGCAGCCAAATCTACAATGCCTTCTGGGAAAGATCAGATCACTTTCCCAGGAGCCTTGGAAAAAGGGAGACAATAGCAGTGATCCTTAAGCCTTACTGCCAGGCTCAAGCAATCAAAGCCAAATTATGATGCTCACAATAAAATAACTCTATTCCACCTGGTTTACAGGTATGTGGCAATTCATAAAATTTAATATGAATCTGAATAGTCTTGAAAACCTGGGAGGGGAATTGGGAGATGTATCCAAGGAGTATTAATAAAATAGAGCCACAGTCTTTACTTGCAGGGATGATATGACTAAAGCTGATACAGAGACACATCGTATTTTCTCTATTTCTCAGGCTCCAGCCAATGCTGTATTCAGCAGAATTTAAGGAAATGTGAGGAGGCCAGATTAGGTTCACCAATATTATTATTGTGATATGCCAAAGAAGGAACTGCTGAATTTATGTAGGGACTTGGATATAAAAGATCCACATTATTCAGAGCATTGAATTTAGTTAAAATGTCATTGCTAGGAGAAAATGTACACAAAAAAAATACATATTAAAAGAACATTAAGCAAAAAAGCAGATAATTTCCTATGGGAATGGTAAGTGCAAGAAGGGGAGGAAATATATCTACAATATCTAATTCAATAAGAGAATGGTGCATAGCGATAGATGCAAAGTTAAACCAATGTTTTCTTCTAAATCAGTCAACTGTGTAGCTAAACAGAACTTATACTTTAAAAGTTTTAAAACCTGGCAAAAATACAGTTGATTGATTTAACATCAGCATTTGTTCAATGGTGCTTCCAGGTGGTTTTGCTCCCAAGACTTATCTCACTGATTAAGCATTAAGTTTCCCTTCTGCCGTCAACCTCATTCAATGATTTCTTATTCCACATGTATGGCTGTCAACTATCAAGTCAGAACATTATTGGTGGCAATAGACAATCTTTTTCCTGCCTTTCTCCACTGCAGCTGGTGGTTAAGGCACCTAGCTAGAGACCAGAAGACTGAAGAGGCTGATTTCGATCCCCCCTTAGGCATAAAAGACAACTGGGTGACTTTGGGCCAATGACTCTCTCTCAGCGCAACCTACTTCACAGGGTTGTTGTTGTGGGGAAAATAGGAATATTGTGTGTGTTTGATGGCTTGAGTTATTTATAAAATTAATAAAGGTGGGATAGAAAAACCTAAAAAAAAAGTTAAATGCCATAAATTTGAGGGGTTGTCATATAAAACAGAGGTTCCTAATGCCCAGCCTGTGGACTGGCACTGGGCCATGGCATGCCAGAAACCGGGTCCCACAGATGAAGCTCCATCTGTGGGATGCAGGCAGCACATGAAACCACACCTCCTCCGGTCCACGGAACCGGTCTCTGGTGCCCAAAAGGTTGGGGGCCGCTGACGTAGAAGAGGGGCTTGACTCATTCTCCAAAGCACTTGAGAATAGGACAAGAAATAACAGATGGAAACTTATCTCAGAGAAATCCAACCTAGAAGTATAGAGAAATTTCCTGACAGTGAGAACAATTAATCAGTGGAAGAGCTTGCCTCTGGAAGTTGTGGATGCTACATCGCTGGGGATTTTGACAAAGAGATTGGACAGCCATTTGTCTGGAATGCTATAGAGTCTTCTGCTTGAGCAGGACTAGAAGGCCTCCTAGGTCTTTTCCAACTCTGCTATTCTGTTAATTCTGTTAAAGACTTCCCTTTCATTAAATCAGATCTTTTATTTATATAATAAGCAAAGCCTGATTTACCATGTGGGAAGAAAAGTCTGTTTCTGTATTAGAAGAGAATATGGGAACCTGACAGTGAAAGACAGGATCTTTTTATTGGCATCTAACTTCTCTACAGTCCAACATACTGTCCTTTCTCATCTGCTGATAAAGGGGCTTGCCAAATAATTCTGCTTGCAAGGCCCAGGCTTTAAATACTCCTCTATTTTTGTATCCAAGAGTCAGTTCCTAGGTGGTTTTGTGTTCCTAAAATTAGAAGCGATTAAACTAATAAAAGTAGAGACCAGGATAGACTGAGACAAAATAGGGTTGTGTAATCCATCCCAAACAAAAGAAGAGCTGGTGTGGATGACAATTTGCTTCTCTTTGAAATGAGAACATGATGTCCTCTAAAAGCAAAAGAATCAAAAGTTTACATCTCAATATCAGGGTGGTGATCTGCTGCTGAAGAAGCACATTTTCGCTTTTGAAGAGCAGACACTGCTGTTACTGTCTTGCCTCCCAAGCAGCCTGTTTATATTTCTTCCTCCTTTACTCTTCCAAATCAGAAGATATTACCGCATGTCAAGTGCTTTAAGATCCAGACGTTCTGATCTTCTTTTTTTTAACTCCATGTGGACAAACCCAATGCCTCCTATCTCAACAATCATGCTGAACTCTTCAAATTCTGGAAACTGAAGGAGGAAGGAGACCAAATTTTCAAAGTCTCTCCTTTGAATGCAAACCTCAGGTGCTAGCATTTTTAAAAAGTCAGCCTGTAAATGTTCTTTGTCACAACAATGTCTTCGGTGTTGTCCAGTGGCTGCTTCTGAACGTTATACTAGACAGTACATTTCAAAATATTGATATTAATAAAAATATTAATACAAAACACAGCAAAAACACATTACAATTTGAATACTAGAAAATAAAATAAATACTGGAATAGAAGTGTTTCCTTGACAGCAGATATCTGAAACATGTGCAACAAATGCCATGCAGCCATGCATTTGTTATGCTCCTATTGCATCATCCAGGGGTAAAATGCACCTCTGGATGTTCAATGGTTCTAGGCAGGCTCCAATATGTTGTGTGGGTGTGGGTGGGACACTCAGAACATACTTGCAACATGGGTCTTCTTCCTGCCTTATGGCCTACTAACTACAAATCAGTCTCATCCCATGGTTACAATGTTTTGATTCATGAAAGATAGATTTCTATTTCAAATCTGAAATTCCAGCTGGCTTCCAAGTGTGTGCTGCCATGAACAAAGATGCACACTACTCTTTTACATTTTACTGCACAAAGTTTAGTCTGAAGCGAAATGCAAACTTTGCTTAACATTCTGTAGCTTTATGATTAATCTGATCTCAAAATCAAGATGTTGTAGAAATAAAATGGGGGGTAAATTCTTAGGTAAGCCTCCCTAACAGTGCATTGTAAATATAACTACAGTAAGAGACAACAGTAGTAAACAATTTGTTGTTCCTTTCCCCTTACATTCCATCTTGGTTACAAACATCTTTGTTTTCCTGGACCACTGATGTCAGATTACTTTGCAAACTCATATGCAGTAAACGGATATTTATGGTAAATGAAAAATGGGTACAGTACATCTAAGAGTGCTGATAATAATTATATACTTTACATTATATACATGATACCTACATTGTATACTTTGCTGTAAATGAGTACAGTACAGTAAGGCAAAAGCTTCTCTCTCTTTCTCTCTCTCTCTCCTCTCTCTCTCTAATAGTTTTCCATTCTGAAAATAAGGACTGAAAGAAAGGGTGTGTGTGTGTGTGTGAGAGAGAGAGCTATTTGCATATGTTATGAATCTTAAAATTCTCTTAACTTCACTGGCTCACACTGTTTTTGGGATCTATGTCTTTTATTATTACGGTGTTCCCCTCCTTCACCAGCTGTCCCTTCTCCTTTGGGATCAGTAGCTCTTGAAAGAATATATCACATAAGAAATCTCTTATTTCTGTGTCCCTCCAACTATTAGATTTATTGTCCATTTGCTGTCCAAGAGAAGGGCCTGGCTGTGCAACCTGCTGCTGAGAATGTGACTTCTTCTGTTGCAATACTGCTTGTAACTGATTCCAACAAATCTCATAAAACATAGACAATGTGGACATAAACACAAGGAAGCAACTTTCAGTAAACATCACCACAAATTTAGTATTTGGCCTCAATTTTTCCCTCATGATAATAAAATTACAGGCTGGAGCATCTCCCTGCCATATCTGTTTGCTTCTAAGATCTGCTTAGACCATAGAAATACGTGCCTCCATATCCTACTTTTCCAATTCTGGTGCACTAAAACTACAGCCAACCTTTTTAGTTACTTCTGTGGGTAGTCAACAAGACCTAATGAAAACTTAGTGTGGCCTTAAGAGTGCTTGTGCTACTAGGAGTGGCCATTTTCTTGCTATAAGCTTGAGTAGATAATTGACAATTGAAGTTCTGATGCTTTTCTTAGCTTGGCTCCTACATTGATAGGTGGTGACATTTTGGAGTTCCCCATCTTGCTGTCCAACTGGCAAACATTTAATAGAACTTGGAGTGGCTGACTCTGCCAAGGACAGAAGCAGGTGAAGCAATGGACAGATTTATGTGAGCCTTGGCAGTAAAACCCGAGGTGACCTATCTCCTATTCTTCTCTGAACTCCCACACCCAATTCCCCACCATGAAACTCACAAAGTACTTGACTGCTAATTGCTTAATGAGCTGGTAAAACAGAGGAGGAGCTGTTTGAGAACAACTGAAGAATTGTAGTCAATTAAAATCACTTGAAACAAACTGAGATGAAAAAAAATGCAATTCACTTGGAACACATTAAAGCAGGGGTATCAAACTTGTATTGTCACGGCAGCGTCACATGACGTATCATGATTTTTTTTCCCCTTCGCTAAACTGGGCTTGGGCGTGGCCAACGTGTGACGCATCTGGCCTGCAGGCCGCCAGTTTGACAGGCCTGAGTTAAAGGTATATGAGAATCCAGGGTTAGTCAGGGTGGGAAGTACTTGTGGTAACTGCTATTATTTCTGATTCTTCTATACAGATAGTCCTTGACTTACAACAGTTCATTTAGTGACTGTTCAAAGTTACGATGACACTGAAAAAAGTGAGTTATGATAGTTTTTCACACTTATGACTGCTGCAGCATCCCCATGGTCAGGTTATCAAAATTTGGATGATTGGCTACTGGTTCATATTTCTGACAATTGCAGTGTCCCAAAGTCATGTAATCATTTTTTGTGGCCTTTGGATGAGTAAATTCAACAGGGAAGCCAAATTCACTTAACAACCGTGTTCGTAGCTTAACTGCAATGATTCACTTAACAACTGTGGCAAGAAAGGTTGTGAAATGGGGCAAAATTCACTTAAATGTCTCACTTAGTAACAGATGTTGGGCTTAATTGTGGTTGTAGGTCAAGGACTACCTGTAGTTATGAACTACCATTCTCAATTAATTTATCTAGATCATAGATACAAATCTTGATATGATATCTAGTTCCCAGAGACCTCTCATATCCAGGGGTGGGCTTGTGGGGCATTGCAAGGGTTTGGGTGGACCCTTAGAGAAGATTCTGCATGGTTTGGTGAACTGCCAAATCCCACGCCAGCCCCGCCTACCTCACCTGCCCTACACACCCCACCCTGCCCCTCCCAGGAGTTCCATGCAGCCTGTTTTGGATGCAGGTTAGTGCAGGGCGCATGCGGAGGCTCGGGGAGGGTGAAAAACAGGCCTCCCGGACATTCAGGAAGACTGGAAACGGGCCCGTTTCTGGCCTCCAGAGAGCATCCGGAGCCCAGGGAGGCCATTTTTGCCCTCCTGGAGGCTTGAAGAAAACCTCCGGAGCCTGGGGAGGATGAAAACACCCCCCCACACACACACCACTATGGTGCAGGAGGCAAAGTAGGCCATGCCCTCCATGGCCACACTCAGCCAGCAACCACAGCAAACCCATTGCTGAAATTTTTGAAGCCCAACCCTGCTTATATCTCAAACACAGAGGCCTCTCAGATCTCTTGCCTGTTAATTGGGGGAAAGGGGGGAATTATTATGTGCATTGTGAATTGTGTTAATTCTATTTATTTTTTATTAAATATAAATTAAATGTGTTTTGATCGTACCCACTACTTTGGTGAATGTGGCCCACATAGAGTTAAGGGTGTCCTTGGACCCAGAAAACATTATACATTGTGCCAGGATGACTAAAGCTGTGTTATTATGTTACTGATGGTAATAAATTAATAACAACAAAAAATGACAGGGGAAGGATGTGGTTTACTGATGTTTCAAAAGACTAAGTTTTATTCCAGAAAATAAACAAATTATTTTTGACTGAACTATAATTTATTTTTCACTCCTTTAATACCAGCATGAGTTCACTCATCGTCCAAACTCTCACAGTCTTTATTTGGACCAAGCTTAGTGAGACAATTCTGAAATGATGTTTTGTTGTCTCAGCTGTTCTGATGATGTGAACAAAGCCAAGGTCTCTTAGTTTGTCTTTCCACAGTTAACCTGTTCAGTGACAGTTTAAATGCATTCGTTCTCCATAAAGTAAATTATGTATCCATGAAAATGAAGAAGCAGGAAGGGCCAAAAAAGAAACCTTACCTAGCTCTGGATACAGCAATCATTTCATTCTCATAATCCTGATCTTTGATTTATTTTAACCCCACTGTATGGACAATAAATACCAAAGCCCTACAGAAATGTTTAGCCTACTCTGGGCAGCTATCAACTGCTTTCGTTAAATAAGTGGGCACGTATTTGCTTATCCTAAGAGTCTACTCAGAGACTACTACTTTTGCATAGACTTTAGACTTTTCCAGTAAAAAGCCCTCAATAACTCATCCTCTCATATGATATCAGACTTTCTCCCTGGCATCACTACAAATAGTGCCTTCATCTTCTTCAACTTGATTGCTTCTCAGAAAATATGTCTTTCACTTTTCATGAAATCATAAAGATGGAAGTTATCTAATCAAGCTGCAGGCACTTATTATCATATGTGGTGGACTTGTGCGAAAGCAAAAAAAAATACTGGACGAAAATTCACACATGGTTGGAAGGATAATTAAGCAACATATAGATCTGAAAGCAGAGATATTCTTGCTGGGTATAGTGCCGGAGGGTTATGATAAAGGGACTATATATTTAGCTTTGCATGTATTGACAGCAGCAACTATTGTATTCGCACAATACTGGAAAAATGTGAACACCCCATCAGATGAGAATGCAATTCGGAAAATACTAGACTCTGCAGAGATGGATAGATTAACATTAAAAATAAAAGATAAAGGAGACACAGAATACTATTTAACGTGGAATAGATTTTATGAATGGTTAGAAATAAGTAGAGATTAGATAAAATAAAATTTAATGTTATTTATGAAATTAAATATAAAGATGGTTTATAATTATGAATATTCCAATTTAAGTAACAGAACTGAAAACAAGCTAAGCTAATGTAAACAAAATTAGTGAAGTCAGTTATATCACTACTACTGTTAGTATATGTATCAACATTCTTGTTTTTTTTAAAAAAGATGGAAGTTATCTGTGAGGTCCTCTAGTTGAATCCTCTGCTCAAGGCAGGCTTCACTAAAGCAACTCCGATATAGGGTCATCAGGTTTCTGTCTGAATACTTCCAAGGAAAGATATAGCACCGCTTTTTATAGCAGCCTATTCCGCTCCTACACCAGGATGGAAAGGCTTGTCTGAAGGGAAGGGAACGTGATAGGTCATTGATGTGCTTGGAGCGTTCATAAAAAATAAAAATAAATTATTTAAAATGACTCCTTAGTGAAAACCTTTGGCATATCGCTGTTCATCTACATCCAAGGAAGAGTAACATCATGTGAATAAGAATAACATCACGTGAACAATGTCACAAGTGCTTCAGTGGTGAACAGGTTACTCTTTGTTAATTTGTCCTTTTGTGAAAATGAAGGTTCAGGAGGAGAGTAGTAAATAAAAAAAAATGAATAGCAGGTAAATTATCATCAGAATTTGAAGAGGTTGTTGCAATAGATGTTGCCTTGTTTTTTCTTTTTTTTCTTTTTGCTTGAGCTTTAACACCTTGACGCCATTTGTTTACAACAATACGGAGTCTGTCTTCAATATTTTCCCAAGAAAATCTGACTGGCAGGGAGAAAAAACGGTCCAAGATAAGGCAAACTTTACAGCATTTGAAGAGATGTAATAAGATGCTAGTCTCAATTTTCTGGGACTTTATAAACATTTTCTGTCGTATCAGTTTGCAACAATAGCCAATATAAGAAAAATCCGAACTCCTGGAAGAGTTTTGTTTTATCTTTCTGGAGACGTTTGACAGTTATTAAATAGGTATAGACTCATAGAAACCAGGATAGATTTTATTATTATTACCTTATATTGCTGCCATTAATTGAATTGTAACAATGGATTTTCTAAATTTTCTTGAATCTATATCAACCTGTGGTGGTAAATAAATCACATAAACAAAGAAACCTCTATTAGCACTTCACTCTTTACCAGTGCCACTACAAACATTACAAACCTAGGAATCTAGTTTAATAAACAGACTTACTATTAAAGTAAGGATGAAAAAAAGAAGCAACAAGAGACATAACTGATGTGTCATATGGCCTATTCTATGCCCTAAACTAACCTATTGTTTCCAGAGAGGGAGGATGATGCTATTCCATTACCATTGTTGATAGAAGATTTAGCAGAGTTTAGGTTTGGTTGCCAAAATGAAAGAAACTTTAATGTTCAGACATGAACAAGCTGGAGATGCCATTTTGTTTTTTGTTTTATCTCCGGCAATTTCATTTTGTTCTATTTATTATATTTTTATCCCACCTTTATAAGTAACTCAAGGTGGTGAACAAACCTAATACTCTTTCCATCTTCTATTTTCCCCACAACAAGACTCCTGGGAGGTCAGTTGGGCTAAGAGAGAATGACTGTCCCAAAGTTCCCAGCCAGTTTTCATGCTTAAGGCAGGACTAGAACTCAGTCTCCTGGTTTCTAGGCCAGCATCTTAACCACTAAACCAAACTGGCTAAAAGTCTGGAACATTTCTCTGCTAATCAGCTGGGTTTTTTTGGAGGACATCAAAGCTTACACTGATGCTTACTTGCAACGACAGTTCTGTCAGTGCAAATACCCCAAATCACAACCCTGTCAGTGCAGAGACCTTCTGGGCTGCACTGAGGAAGAGTTACAACCTCCCCCATGTGCCTTCCCTTTGCTCTGGGAATGAAGGAGACATTCTTCCACAGATAATAAAATCCAAGGACTGCAGTGCTAACTGTTCCACACCCGTCTGACATGCTCTTTACAAATAAATTATTGTTGCCAAGAGGAGAATAGGCCTCACAGGACACCATACAGATTCTCCACCAATAAAGGACAATCATTTCCTTATTCCCTCTGATCTGACCATCCTCCACCTATCCCCTTTCACATACTTATAACCTTGCTAAGCCCTGAGATAATCGCTCTTACTCAGATTAATGATCTGCTAGGGTTGTAGACCCGGGTTCAAACAATGAAGTCTTTGAGCACCGCACCCCTTGCCTTTTTTCTCCTTGGGTACAGTAGCCTTTTGGTCCATTTTTTTTTTCTTCCAGTTGAAAGTCTCACTTATTCTAAAGCTGAATTTGGCAGCTAGCCCAGAGCCAGATGGAAATTAACTGCTCTCTCTAAGAAAAAAAAAATGTAAGCAAGGGAATTAGAGCTGTAATTTCTTCATCAGGGCATTAATTTCCCTCCATCTTTGCTTGCTTCCCCCATCCCATCCCCAGTTTTGCTCTCGTCTGGAAAAGCCAAGGAACCTAACAAGCAAACCACTCCTAAAACAATTTACAAATAGCATAAGTTGTGTTTAATGTTTGGGGAAAAAAAGGCATAACTGGGCTGAAAAAACAACTACCTGCAATGGGGTGATGGCATAAGAAGAAAGCATGCAGTAATCCATCAGGCTGAAGTACTGCTGCTAAAATATTTGTTCTTGAATCCAGGAGTGGCCAGTTTGACCCAGTCAGTGGGGTGCCCATGCTGGGAGGTTGTATACTTGGACTAATCTTTGAGTGAAGGGAATTGCCAACAATATTTTGATGAAGGAAAAGTAGAACTCAATTTAGAATCTTATGGGGACGAAATAGGTAAATAATCCGGAGGGAAAATAAAATATTGTAAATGTTGGTAGGGGAAGGATGTGTCTATCCTTACATTTTCACTGGATTTGGCCCAAAGTGCAATTAGAGAATAATTCTTCCAAATGAAACATCCAGGGAATTTTGAGGGCAGCCCAAAGATTTTTATAAGGCATCATTTCTCAGAATGTGGTTTTGCACCAAAGTAGGAATTTTCTTCCCCACATAAAGATCCACAGTTTAAGCATGTATTTTGGTAGATAATATAAGTCTTTGACTTGAAACAGAAGCATCACTTTCTTCTTAATACCAGAGATAGCCAGGAAGTGGCTGGATAGAACTGGCCCCCATTGTGTTGGGTTTCAGGGCAGAGGGAAATTTTTATTCTTCCTAAATCACTGAAAGGTGACAGGACACCTGTCCAGGTTTACTACATTTTCCATTATCACCAAATAAGTGAACAGTTGTTCACTGGCTAATTATCCTTCAGACATATGGTTGGGGGGAAAAAAATCATTTCTTGAAGGTTTTTCAGTTGGTAGAACAGTTTGGGCCGTTTAACATTATACACATGGAAGCTTAAATCCGAGATGCACATCATGTGCATCTTGGAAAATCTCATGCAGAAACATGCACACGTGGAGAGTATATAAATAAGGCACATGTTGGAGCAGAGTATACAAAGGAGAACATTTTTCTGCAAGAAAATTTGCTGGCATAAAGTGTACCCAGTAGAACAAAATGCTTCCTGAAGAGGATAACAAATGCACATTTGTGCAATTTTTCCTGCCAAATTTCTGAATGGCTCAATGAAAAATTCAGGAAAACCAAAGTCAATTAAACCCTTTGTAAGAAATAAGAGACTTGTGGGCTGTTGACTCAGGTGCCGTTGCCTGTACCACCAGCACCTGCTAAAAACCTTTGATAAAGGCTAGAATTCTCACTCTACCAGTACGATGAATGAAATCCAGCACTTCCCTCTTACAAGCCAGCCAGCCTACTTTCATTTTACATCTCTGTCTGTGTTGGGGACAGGGTGGAGTAGGGGTGAGGGTTGGTAGAAAGATTATTTTCAAGAAACTCAGCACACAAAGCTGTATCTTGAATAGCTATTGGGTGTGGGATTGATGTGACAATATTTGTAGTGTACACGTGTGTGCTAGCTTTCCTATTTATCCCCAGTCCTTGTGCTAGTGGCACTTTCAGGCCATGCTAGTACAAAGGTCACTTAGAATTAAAGGTTATTTGTCCATCATTAAGTACAAATGATACTATGTGCAAAAGGGGGCTGCTTGCGTGCATTTTCGTTCCCAGCCTTATCAGGTAAAATCATTGCGTGGGTCATTATTTCCACTGCAGCATGTCCTATTGGTAGGACTGCACAGACTTTCAAATGGCTGGGAAAGCTCCCACAGAAACTGCTAATTAATATAGTCAGAGTTTTTGCATCCTCCTCTTAAGGGATTATAAAAAGAATATAATTCTTCCCGGAATTGATTACCTAATCCAATCCTTGGCTCATTGTCTTAAACTTGCTGACAAATTCATCAATATTTAGTATTTAGTTAAATTAGCTAGTTGGAAATCTCATACCTTGCAGTGTTTCTCTACCATAGCAATTTCCAGATGTGTAGATGTAAAATCCCAGCATTCCACAGTTGGCATGGCCATTGAAGAGAATCCTGGGATTTGAAATTCATACGCACTTGGAAGTTGCAAAGGCTGGGGAGTACCAATGCAGCACACTAATTTGTTTCTAAAGCTGCTGCAGAAATATTCTGGAAAAAAAAACACCGAATTTCAGTGGTTGATATCAAAGGTTGTCAGTTATGTAAAAGTAAAAAAGTTAAAAAAAAAAAACCTTCAACTTCAGAATGAAAGAAGAGATTCATGTGGAGAAATGAACATTTGGGCATATATCATTTAACCTATAATTAAATAAAGAATTAATAGTTCGGGTGTCTAGATACAAATTAATCTTCGTCTAGGCAGTGGAGCTTTAATATCATCAATGAAGTACTTTCATCAAGGAAGTACATACATTTATTTGGTGAATCGGAAAGCACAAATGCAGACTAATTATTACTTTTTTTACAAAAAAATAAAGAAAAATAAAATAGCAAACTCAAAGTAGGCAATTGGCTCCCCCCTCCCCAAAAGTCTTGCTTTATTACCTTTTCATTTCTTCCCCCTGTATTCCCAGTACCGTCTTGATCTTCTTGATATGTCTCTAGGATTTATTCTTAGAATGCTATAGAATGTTTCTGTATCTCCTTTTTAATATCAGGAGAAAGGTCAGTCTTGGAGATCTGAGAAGGACATGCTCAGGAAGGCAATGGTATGTAATTTAGAGCTCAGGTGGATTACAGTGTGCCTATTTATATGTTTCAAGCTTGCTACAATTGCCTTAGGAACAGTTTATCTGATTCAGTAATGGGACACACGCTCCCTTGTTTTGACAGTTGCTTCCAGCGGATTATTTCAGTTCAGTGTATTTTGGAAACGGTTGCATCAAGGATGAGGCTCTGATTCACAAGATTGACCCCCTGGGGTAGGTGGGGGAATGTTGTAGGTTCCACATGCCCCAGTTTCCAAAATAGCAGATAAATATTGTGGGGTGTTTTTTTTCCTTTTCTTTTTTAAATCTATATATCTGGATAAGGATGCCAGATACTTACAGAACCCTCAGACACGTCCTTAGTTGGATTCTCCCAAATTCACAGTGGTGCTAACTCAGGGAGGGAGTTGTTTCGTAATACCATTGTAATAATCTCACAGGAAATCTCTATAGTAGACCGACCATCAGTTTTTTACAACTGCTTTTTCCATGGACAGGAGATAAGAATGGCAGAAAGATCCCCATTGGTGTCCTACAGGTCACTGCGAGCAGATCTATTACAGAGCCAAGAGAAGATCCATCTCCCAAGGGAAGTTTCTCCTTTGCATAGATTCAGTTGTGTTCATTCCTGAACTGGAGAGGGGACTCCAAATGGTCAGTCATACCCTAGTCACATCACATGTGGGATATTGCAATGTGCCCTACATTGGGCTACTCTTGGAAACCACTCAGAAGCTATAGCATATCCAGAATGTATGGCATGGACTGGGATGGACATGCTATAAGTAGGCTTGCAAAACACTGCTGGTCTCTAAGCGGCACTGTTCACCAGTTAGCTTCCAGGTGTTGGTTACCACTTATAAAGATGTTTATGATATAAGGCCTGACTATCTGAAGGATTACATATATCTAGTCATTTCTGCTTGCTATGTATGATGAAAAAGACTGAGCAGGTTCCAGTCTTGTTGATTAAACAACATCCCCTGACAGAACCCAGGAACAGGGCCTTTCCATGCTGTGGGCTCATGCTCTCTGGAATACGATCCCTTCAGAGCACTGGTGTCAAACTCACCATGGCATGTTGCTGTCACATCACATTTCATGACGTTTTTCCCATTCTCAGAGCTGGGGTGGGCATGGTCTGCATGTGACGCATCCAGCCTGTGTGGGCTGTCAGTTTGACACCCCTGCTCCAGAGACTGACGTGGGCTCTACCTTGAGGTTTTTAAAATGGTGTTTAAAAACATGGCTTCTCTCCCAGACCTTGGGCTAGGTTTAGTAGGGAGCCTTTTTTTAGAATTGTATATGTTAGATCAGGGGTGTCAAACTTGTGTTGTCACATTGTCGTCACGTGACATATCGTGACTTTTTCCCCCTTCGCTAAACCGGAGGTAGGCGTGGCCAGTGCGTGACGCATCCAGCCTGCACGCACATCTCCTGGGTTTACTTGTTTACAGTTTGGGGGGCTTGGCAATTGGTTCACCTTTATGGCCATTTGCAGCATCCATGGACACGTGAGCACAATTTTCAATGGGTTGTTGTTTTTTTTGCTGGTTTCTGGGATTTGTCTCTGGTTTCTGGCAGACATGGGTGGTCATCAGGTGAATCTCTTTTATCACAGGAGAAAAGAGATTCACTTAATGACCACAATTGCTTAATGACCACTGCAAAAAAAAATAGGGCATGGTCACCTGGTGACCCGCTTAACAACCCTAATTACTTGCAACCATAATTTAGGGTCTACGGTTC
>JANHFL010001809.1:861777-878103 GCA_032468155.1 Oxyrhabdium leporinum
GGTTCTAAGTAGAAGACTACTTATATACTAATCTTGGCCTTTTTTTTTCTCCTCTGGATGTGGGTGCCATTTTGCCTCTTCTATGGTTAAAAAAAGTTTCCTTCCACACCTGTCAGAAAGTCTGGACTTGTGATATCTACTGTTAAAAGTCAATAGTTGCTTCTACAGCCTCTTTCACACTGCCAGTTTACTACATCAGGCCAAAAAGGATGCTCAGTTTTTCTCCTTGACCTGACCTATATCTGCACCAGGAATGGACTTTCTCAAATAAGTTGCCTCCAATAATTTATTGCCTTCAGCACTGTAATCCCAAGGGACAGGGGGTGTGGTTTGGGGGGCTGGGCTATTCATTTTGTGTGTGTATGGTAGGGAAGAGTTTTGTTCTCCTTTTTAGCTGAGAGTAGATTCGCTACTGATATTCTGTTATCATGAAGTGCAAACCAAAGTGGATGAGATTTTATCCTCATGAAAATTTTGAGGGAAGCCAAAAAAGTAACACAAACAAAATGTTTTACAATGCAATCCCAACACATCTACCTGAAAGTCAATCCAGTGAATGTCTTTGAGACAATTTCTGAGTAGACATAAAAATATTTCATAACATCTGGGGTTGGGAGTAGTAATTCTAGGCTGGAACTTCTGTAAGAAGTGCAGTGAAGGCACTAAGATGAACGATGCCATGTTCTCAAGAACCTGACAAGTCTATTCCTCTTGTGGATCTATGTGAGTTGAATAAAAAGTTAGCAATGGGTTGCAAATGTATTCAGCGGATTGTATTTACAAAGTTTCCTGAACAGTTGGACTTCGTATGGAGGAAAAATATGTAAGATTGTTGAGAAAATGTTCTTACATTCCTTGCTTCAGCAGACCTTAATAAGCCACACACAAAAAAAGCTTTCAAAATGTCTACATTCCCAATAGTGTTTCAAGCAGATGTTTTGCATGTTCACACCCCATCACTCTCTTAAGCTTTGCTGAATATTTGCAGTAAGCCACCAAATTGTGCCAAACTAACTTCTTTATAAATACTTTCTTTGAAGTCTGACTTCAATCTTAAATTTAATTGATTCCATGATGTTCTATGATCAGGGTTTTCTTTGTTCAAATGTCTACCTGATCTTTCTGAATCATAAATTACATTTTTACATCAGCCTTGACACTTTCCAGATGTGTGACTTTTAACTCCCAAAGTTATTGGGAATAGACAACCTTGCCATGGAATTCTGGAAGTTGAAGTCTACACTTTTGTGTAGATAATTACTATGCAGGCTTGACTGGGCAAAGGACCAGTCAACTAAACATGTTTCTCAACAAATACTCATGGATGTATCAGCCAAACAAAAATCAAGCAAACATATCAAGCATGGTCTACAGTGTTAATTTATTCTAGAGAAATAGATTAAGTTACGACCATTGCAAAAGCAAATAAGTGATTTCACAAAAATATTGTTATCATCTGGGTCAAACAAATATAACACAAACATGGAAATCCTCACAAGTTTAATCACTCATACTAAATTGAATGAAAGAGGAGAAATGGAATAAACATGATAGCAAAATCCTATGTCATAGTAACCACAATATCTTAGCATAGGCTGTTCCCACAACATACAGTATATGTTCTTGTCCTATTAAAATTTATATATTTGTCCCAGTTCACATAATAACCTGTTATAATCCATGGTTTACAAATTACATTTACTGGCAATACACTAACTGATAAGCAGCAAAATAACAGTTTTGTGTGCTGTGTGAACCCAAAAGAGAAAGATCTGCTTTTGTATCCCATTTTAGACAGGGCCAATTTATTCATTTATTACATCATGCTTATACTGCTCTGTATCTCATGACTCAGTTTACAAACTATAAATATAATGAGAGAGAGAGAGTTAGTTTAGTGTAGTTGTTAAATGTACCAGACTAAAGACTAGGAAACCACAAGTTCTAGTCCCACCTTAAGCATGAAACAATCTGGGTCATTTTAGGCTTTTCACTCTCTTATCCCCAGGAAGAAGGAAAGATCAAACCACTTCCAAAAATCCTGCCAAGAAAATTGCAGGGACTAGTCCAGATAGTATCCAGGAGTCAATAATGAATTGAAAGCAAAAATAACAACAAACACAGCCCAGATCTCCTATATATCCTAAAAATTGTTGTAAAAAATGGTTTTGAGGAGTACATACAAGGCAGGAGAACACTTTATCTCAGTGGACAAGATGGTCTACAATGTGGGATTCACCACTGAGAAGGCATAACACTAGGTTATTCATCTCCTTAATCTCATTTAAGGTATTGACTTCAAAAATGTATTTATTTATAATTATAAAACCACACATCTGAAAGCACAGTTCTAGGCAGCTCACCACAACAATAAAACCAAACAGCAGGAGAAAAAAATAAAAAAAACCCCAAACCTAGCATTTCAGCTGTTTCTTTGATGCATCCAACAGAATAATCATTAGATTCTAAATTTACAAACTATCCCAATGCTTAGGGGAAGAGTCAGCTCTTTACAGTCTTCTGAAAGGCTAAAAGCATGAGGCCTGATGCATCTTGGGGGAGGGGGGGCTGTTTTACAGGCAGGGGTCACAATAGGAAAGTCACACTTCTTAGGTTCTACTAGATGGCAAAATTTAAAGAAAAGGACATGGATCAGCCCATCCTTTTCAACTAGTGGAATGGGCAGATATCCTGAGTGAGTATATGTAGTGTATATTTCTTGCAAATGTTATTCAGTGCTTCAAAGGTGATAACTAGCATCTTAAATTGTATCCAGAAAGAGATTGGGAGTTGATATAGCTCAAACAACAGAGATATAATATAGGGAAACCAGTGGTGCCCAACTTGGGGCATGCCAACGATGTTCTGGATTAATTGTAACTTCTGGGTGGTCTTCGGGGCAGCCCCATGTAGAGCACATTGCAATAGCACAGCCTGGAACTGACCAAGGCATGAGTGATTATGAGCATGTCTTCCTGATCCAGGAATGGACATAATTGTATTGCAAGATAACTTTGTGACCATGGCTGTCATCTGCTCCTCAAGTGTCAAATTGTGCTCCAGCTCTCTTCAGGGAAGTGCTACTCCATCCAAAGTCAGAGAAAACACACCACCAGCCCCAAGTACCAAAAACCCCTTAGCCACTCTGTTTTACAAGGGTTGAGTCAGAGCTAGTTCTTCCCCATCCAGATTCTCTCAGTCTTTAGGTATTGGATAGCAGTGAAGTGGCATCACCTACTCAGTCAGAGTGGAGATGTATAACTGGGTGTCACTAACATACTAATGATAACACATCTTGTGCCATCAAATAACCTCAGCCAGCAACTTGTTCCATGCTGATGTTGAAGAAGAGGCGCCCTGAGCTACCTCACATCACAGAGACTTATGGGTAGACTTCTGCGCCTCCATAGTACTGACTGGAACTGGTTACAGAGGAAGGAGAACCATGGCAAATCAGTGCCTCCTGCTCCCATTCCCAAAACCTGTCCCAAGAATTCCATGGTGAATGGTGTCAAAAGCTGCCAGGATCAAGACTGCACCGACATCATCCTTGCAGACATAACCCACAAACACAACCAGCACCATCTCAGTAAATCTCATGCAGTCAAAATTCTGGCAAGAGAGAGCATCTTGCAACCCTGCCAAGCCACGTAAGGCTTTAAGGGTTATAAACAGGCACCTTGAATTGGCACCAGAAACCTTTTAGTAGCCAATGCAGCAATGCAGTCACCCTTCTGAATCTTCTGCTTCCTTGTCAGCCATCAAGTTGCTTTATTTTGGCCCAGTTATAACCTCTAAGTCATTTTCAAGTCCAGACTCATTTAAAGCATGATGCAGTAGCCTGACTGCAAAATAATAGGGCTAAGAGTCAAAGGTGCCTCCTGATCCAAAAAGGACTGCAATTGCCCCACCAGCTAAAGCTACTGAAAGGTCCTCTTAGCCATGGCTTTCATCATAGTTCCAACAGCTGTGAATCCAGGTTATCATATAGAACTCTAGCACACACAAGCAGGACAGGTGGCAACGCTAGAGTTTAATCTGGACTTTGTAGCTATGTAAGCTTGCTGCTAAGTAGGAATTAATAGGGGAAACTTTTAAAGAAAACATCAGGTTCTACCAAATATATTACTAGTAAAATGTGGCATGAGCTGAAAAACTGCCTTTCTTCATTTGTATATTTGCCCAATCAATAGCTTCAAAGAATAAAATTATTTTAGAACTCCTAATTTTCTCTCCCTTTTTTTCCTCTGCTGATTTCAGATGAAAAAAAAAAAAAGGAAAGGAGGGAGGAAGAATTGTATTTCTAGTAGGAAAGAACAGTGCAATTAAGGGTCCCCTTCATAAAGGCCAGCAGGAAGTTCTGGAGTTCAGCCTGCCTAAGCAAAGGAATGCCACAACTGGTTGGTTTCCAGGAATTAGCTCACGTCAAGCTTGCCACACACATCTCTACATTGCGTTCAGATAACAAAATCAAGCTAGATTAATAAAAACCTATGTACCTTTCTTACAGTATCAGTACATACATCTTAATCATAATGGCAGAGCCTTCAACCTGCCAGTGCTTGTCATTATCTGATATCCAAGCAAAAGGATAGCCCCGGGCCATGTTCTCTTTGCATTTTGCAAGCCAATTGCTAATCACTGTGCTCATTAGTCTTGTTAGTTAACTTCCTCCTTCTGCCTTAGCCAAGCAAAACCATATTGGGAGACTACTCAGTTCCCCTACAGAAAAATAGGGAGAGTGGGAAGCCCTATTTCTGACCAAATATCGTTAGGAGATTAGATAATGCTGCATAATGCTACATCCTTATTTTCACCACCACATAAGCCTGTCTTTCAAATCTGGGCCTTTGAACTGAATTGCGATGAGGCCGCAACTAGAACCACACAAGAGTATTACAGGAGGGAGGAAATGTAACAGACACAATAATTTTAGAAGACATCAGATCATTAGTGGACCAGGAAAATCCATACTTTGATTAGACAATCTGCTCTTCTCCACTGATTTTGTACTGCAGTTATCCTTTTTCTTGATAGTTGGTCATAATTGCTGGAGTTGGTGAGCAATGTCACCCACAACATCAGCAGCCACAACATCTGACTATGTGGTATACCTCTACTCATCACTGTGTCAATTTCATGCAAATCCCCAAGTCAGCCTTTATTAATCAGATATTTATTATTGTAGGTACTAGGAAAAGCAAAACACAACTGTACAGTGTCAAGAATATCTTTTCTGCCTACATTTGCCATCTGAATTTGTCTAGTGGATAGTATATTTGACATGATTCTTTCATGGTCTCCCTTTTGTACTGTGGAATATAATGACAAAAACAATTTCAACAGTATAACAGGATAGAGCTACTTAAGGCTGTGTGGGCAAAACAGCATCTTGATGGCATAATATGTTCCTGACAATACCTACCTGTGAAGAAATGAATGGCCCTTTTTTTTGTTGTGGATCAAGTGAGACTTGCAATTTTAACCAAAGCTAAGGGAGTGCAGCTTGCTTTGTTATTGTTTAAAAGTTCAATTTGGGCTGGAAAGGAAAACAAGGTTCTTCTGGTGTCCGAAAGTTCTGTCTGTACATTAATCAGTTAGGTGCAACAAACAGGATGACAGGACTGAGCTGGCGTGACCGGATCGGACAAAAGGACAGAGAAGCTTGCTACACTTCTGCTCCAACAAATTTTGCTGTTGATTAAGAGAGAAATACAAGCATCGTTTGGGATAAGGAAAATGGTCGGGTAAAATAAATGCTTATTTTAATGCCAAGAGCAAAGACAAACCAAACATTTATATGTTTGTGATTTGCATAATATATAATTCATTTTGCCAGACTATAGGGAATTTTAGCTCAGGAGTGAACACAAACATTGATTGTGACTGAGTTGGGATCAAATTGCTTTCATGTATTTACCAGTTGTTAGGCTCATCTCTTGCTTCTTATGGATAGAACTCTCATCCACACAACTTTGTTTTCAATCATTCTGAATCTTTTTTTTTTAAATTCTGCTATAAAGAACTTTAAGAATGGACATGTTACATGTTTCATCATCTAGAGAGCTACGGCTTGATGGGTCTCTGGGCAATGTGCCTTTTCTACTGTGGCCTCCATGATGTGGAATCTGTCCCTCTCCCAAAAGGTGAGGATGCCCTCTTTGTTTCTAAGCATCTAAAGGTCCGTCAAGATCTGGTTATGCCAGCAGGATGCCAGGGGACAGGTGAACTAGTGAGATGGCTCCATTACTATTGACATCCCCTTCGTCTATTATTTTTATTTTAACTGCTTTTATAGTTTGTTTTAATGTTTGTAACATTTGTTGATGATAATGATTTTAGATATTTATTGTTTTAGTTTTGTTCTGTGCTGCTCATGTATGCTGTGAGATGGGTGGGTATATTAGATAGATGATAGATAGTTGTGATAGAACTTACAGAATTTAGGGAGATGATGGTTTTGCTGTGCTCAACTCCTTACAATGTGATGTGACATTTTAATGTCTTGTAAGAAGGAACTGCCTTGAGGAAAGCAGCACCTGGCAAAGCCATAGCAGCGAAGTGACAAATTTGGCTATTCTGAACAAAGCAGCGAGCATGCTTGAAATGCTCTATAACGAGTAATAACAATGTGTGCCAGGGCTGTTGTTTTAATCTTGAAGATTGATGTGGGTGTTGAGAGGGAGAATAATCATTTTTAAAAGCCAGTTTATAAATGCCCCTAGCCAGGCCATATTAAGGCAGCTGTTTGCTTTGCTTATGGGCTAGGACCTGTCTGTATTTTTAGGTGATTCTTTCAAACAAGCAAAGATTTTTGGATGCTGTTCTGTTTTGTAGGTGCCTCTCTATTTCCCTTGCTCAGCTGCCAGCTGTGTTGATGGTCTGGGGCTCTTTGCTTGGGTGCACTTGTTAACACCTGCAGAATATCTGTGTATGTTTTGCAACCCACCCTCTCCCACTCACACCGCATGCACTCTGTTTGTTCAGTGTTCAGAATGTACAGGATCCCAGGGACACACACACAAAAAAAGGGGGCTGCATTCCTGAATTCTTTGTGATATTCACTTCAACCCATGTCACTCAACCTCATATCTCAAATTCATTTGGATTCTCAAGTATCAATTAGGGGGACCACACGCAGCCACTCCTCAGTGGCTGGTGCACCGCCAAGCTCTGACACTGTGTTTTTTTCTTGCTCTGCTCAATGGTGACGCCTATCCCTGGTGTGCTTTCAAGAGGTACTCAGAAGAATAGGGGCAGTGGCAGACACTTTGGTGGCTGGAATGGAAAATCGCCCCGGGGTCTCTTCTGAGTCAAATGCCACAGTGCTCTAAATAGCAATAGCATTAGCAATAGTATTTTAGGCTCAGATACTGACCATAGTGGCTTATAAAGTAGAAGCATTATTTACCATGTTGCCCCCAACAATTTGGGTCCTCATTTCACTGATCTCGGAAGTATGGAAAACTGAGTCAACTTTGAGCCCCATTAGGATTGAAATCCAGACTGTGAGCAGAGTTTGCCTGCAATGCTGCAGTTTAACCACTACGCCCCCAGTCAATAATTGAGAATGGCCAGAATTTTCTGCCTCTGGGTCAATAGCTGAATCAATTGCATCAGACTTGAGGCATTCTGTACAGATACTGTAGGTATTCAACAAAAACAGGTCAATGGCACCTTTAAATTGCTAATCAAGGATTGGCAACAGTTCTGAGGCCATGAATTTCAGAATTTGTCCAAAATGCTATACAATTTCCTGCCATAGGCAAGGGGTTGGACTAGAAGACCTCTGAGGTCTCTTTCAACTCTGTTCTAAGGGCAGAAGAGAGTGTGATGGTACTGCTATGCCATCACTCAAGAGAAGATGGAGTAAACGAACATACTAACATTTTATTTTATTTATTTGCTTGTTTTATTTGTCATGTACCGGAGAAAATTGGAAAACTGCATTGCTGTGTATCTTCATTTTACTGTGATCTGTTGACAATGCAGTCAGATTGTCTACCTTCAGCTAAGTGTCTTTTAAAGTCCACAAAATAAAAGTGGAAGCTAACATTCAAAATGCTCAAGAACATACAAACTGAAGCAGCTATTATTACTTGTTTTAGATGGAGTCAAAGGGGAAATTTCTGTTGTCATCCTTTGACTTCAAATGGGAGATTTACTACACTTTCCAAGCAGTCATAAACTGAGCTCAGAACATCAAACATTGTTGATGCCAAAAAATATAGCGAATGATCTTGATATGTTGATGAATCTAGAAACTGAATGCAGAAACTGGCCAGCTTCCACTTTCTAACATTAAACTCCAAATGAGTTTGATGCTGTTTGGGGGGGGGAGGGGGGAACCAACAGGATAAAAACCAGTGTCAGATGTTTCCTCCGGGGCAAATTGCATCAAGAATATTGGAAGTAGTTTTTTTTTTTAAATTGCTTTGCTTTGCTTTGTTTGTTTTGCCTTCCTCAGCAGTGTGTAATTTAGTTTATTTGTGTCTAGCTTGAATTATGTATTTCAGCAAATAATAATTTACCTTTCTGCAATTACAACTGGTGTAGCTTTGTTCATCCCTAGTCTTTACACTACAAATCACAGCCTAAGTCAGCATTCCCCAATGCTGTGTATGCAAGTCAAACAATTTAGTCCTTCACATGGGGCTGCTCTGAATTTGGGGAAAACATGATTTGGAGCACATGTGGATGTGCACCTGGTGGGAACACCTTAAAACAACGGTATCTTTTTCTGGATTTGTATGGCTATCATCTTTGGTGATGTATGTTTATATTGAAGAACAATATAAAGCTATATCGTGCTTAGAAGCAGAGGAGTGGAGGGGCTTTCCACTATTGTACCCTGAGGAATGTGTAATTTGGAATAGACGTCTAAAGAACAAAATTCTGAACTGGCAAAATATTATAGGGGGCAAAAAAAGAAAAGGCCTCCTAGAGTGGGATGTATCCCGCCCCCCATGGTTTCTATTCTTAAAGGTGCAAAATCCAAAATCATAAAAAGAAATTACTAAAGATTAATCATCTTTACATTGTTTAGAAAAAAACTCTAACCCGAAATCATTGATACTGCTGTAGGTTTCTATTCTGACAGAGGATGGCAAGGGGGGGGGTCATTCTTACCCATATCTTTTCACGATCTCTTTCTTGGAACACAAAGTGTTCCTTTTCCATGTGCAAAGACAGACCAGAACCTTGCCTGTCAACTTTTATAGGGAAGTATTCTGTTCTCTGTTAATGTTGAGACATGCAATCTCTCCTCCCCACCGCCACCCCCACCCCTGTCCTATTAAGCATTTTTAGCTATGATTTTTGAATGCTCAGAAACTATGGAAAGTCTTTAGTGTGATGTGACTGAAAATACCTGTACTGCAAGAAGGTTTAAGTTGTTTGTGAAACAAGAAGATTCCATTTCAGTCATACTTTGCCGGTCCGAAGCTTAATCAATTATATCTCTATCCTCTGACTTTGGTTTTTTAATTCATACAATAATTACAGGTGAACTTCACCATTTTTGAGATACTTCAGACCTGGAAGTCAAGCAACCTTGAAAGACACATATAATGCTATAAAGGAAAAGACATTTCTATGCAAAAATGTATATACAGTATATATGTATAGATCAAAGTGTTTAAATAATCATTACACTTGGACAGAAATACAAGGAATCATTCTTTCTTTTTCTTTTCTTTTTTTTAAATTTGTTCAATCAGGTTCTGATTCTTGGAGACTGCCTGGACAACCCCATGCAGTTTTCTTGGCAAGGTTTTTCAAAAGTGGTTTGCTATTGCCTCCTTTCTAGGCTGAAAGAAAGGTCACCCAGATGGTTTTGTTCCTAAGGCAGGACCAAAACTGATGGTTTCCCAGGATCTAGCCTGATATCTTAATCACTATACCAAACTAGGTCTCATCATTCTATTATGGACTGAAAAACGTACACACACAATAAATTTTTGTGGGAAAGAATGTATTTCACCCCAGGGAATCTTTATCAATATGAATATTAACCATAAGCATGTTTCTGAACCTCTTATAAAACCTGCAGAGGCGCTGGACTTAATCTGTATAAAATAATCAAGTGGTCTCACAGTAGCAGAAGATTCCTTGCAGAGATGTGATGTCTGACACAGAACTCCTTAGCCCAGGGCCGTCAAACTCCTGGCCCGCAGGCCGGATGCGTCATGTGCTGGCCACGCCCACTCCCGGTTTAGCGAAGGGGGGAAAAGTCCTGATACGTCATGTGATGATGCCGTGACTCCATGAGTTTGACACCCCTGCCTTAGAATGAACATGTAAACATTTGTTGTTATGTGATAGTCATTTGAGGAAGAACTGTGAGAAGGGGAATATCTTAATCAATTGTATCATGCTCCTGTGAGCAGCACCAAACTTTTAAATATTAAGGAACCGAACATGTAGTAGGACAGTGTAATGTACTACTATACATAATGTATATATAATGTAAATAAAACACTAATAATTCTAATTCAGTTTTTTTTTCCTCCTGTGAATTTTTCTTTAAAGAAGTTATAAGGGAAAAGCACCTATTGGAAGTAAGGCCATAAAAGTGAACAGTTAAATAGAGTAGATATTATCTGATCTACATATCTATACTCAGTGAAATCAGAAGGTGTGCGACAAGATGACCTTTCTTGAAGGCCAACTTGAAAGATTCTGCTGCTTTCAGTTCCTAAATTTCTCTGTCTTTAAATAAAAGATAAATTAGCAGCCCAATTTATTTTAATTTGTCATAAATAAGAAAGATACTCTGTAAAATAGGCCACCTTAAGGTTCAGAGATAGATGTAGGAAATATGTAAAATTTTCAGTCCATATTAAGTAGGGAAAATGCACAAGAACATCTCTCTTGGGACAGTTCCCAAATTCTAAATATAGATATAATCTGAAAGGATGAGATTTGCTGGAAAAAAAAATATATCTAGCAGTCTAACATCCAGATCATAGTTGTGGTCCTTTTGCAACACCACCAACTGCACACACAGTCAAATGTATATTGTTCTGGGCATCTTTCCTGCCATATTACTGAAGACAAATGCTTCCTGGGAACATTGAAACCTTCTTTCAAGGCTTGGTAATAGAAAATGAATCTTTGGAAGCCTCTCAGCATGAACCCTGTCTCTAAGCAAATAATCTTTTGCACAAGGTTTTGGTTTTGAAAAACCTGTGCTACTGCCTCCTGATTGGAGTGAATATAGTTCTGTTCTTGGACTGATGAAAAGCCATTAGGCCGGGGCTCAGGGGTCATGTCACACATACTTGTTCATTGTTTTATATGCTTCTTGCAGCCTGTCTAAGTTAGATTCCATTCAAAAGTGGGGGAAAAAAGCATGCTTGAAAGCTCTCTTCTCTTAAGCAGAGTTAAATTTGTCTATATATGGTTTTGACAAGGTGTTCCTCATGGATCGAGAAAATGAGGAATGGCAAAGTCCTTGTAGAGACACGTCTAAAGCCTACGTCTTTTATGCAGTGATAACAGCTTACCATGACTTCATGTTGAAAAAGAGAATGACCAAATCTTAATATGTTCCATATTCAGTGAAATAGCTTGAAATGAAAAAAAAAAACAAGAACAAGAACAGAGATCATAACAAGATACCGTGCATTGCATGTAGAGGGAAGGGTGAAAAGAAGGTCCCATTTCAGTTTTATCATTATTTCCAGGTCTTGTCTTTTTTAAAAAAATTCATAGAATCCAGAAAACCCTATGCAGGGGTGGGAAGCCTATTGCTCTTTAACTGTTTCTGAACCAAAATTCCCAGCAGCCTCAGCCAGGCCTAGCTGGGAATAATAATTCAGCAATAATTGGGATGTTGTAGGGTTTCTCAGCTAAGCAAATTCCATGAGATAAACTAAGAAACCAATTGACATGGGTCAGGTCAGTTTTACATATGTTCATTGAGTCTTTTCCATTCCGTTCAACTTCAGTTTATGATCTTTAGGTATTGTATTAATATTATTTCTTTCAAAACCTGCTGAAACTAATTACGGATTTCTGCTAGAAAAAGTAGAAAGAAAGAAGAATTGGAAGCATATTGTTGAATAATCTTTCTATAAATTAGCCACAAAAAAGGAGAATTGTTCTGTCTTTCGGCCTTGCCGATAGTATTTGGCTACCCAGTTGCTAAAGGTAATGTAGTGTTACACCATGCTTTATCTGAAGAGTCTTACAGGGAAGATGTAGATAAGGACAGAGGCACTTGCTTCAACATGCCAGTTGCAATGTGTACATTGCATCACCTTGAAAAAAACACTCCATAGCCAAATCTGATTATAGGAACAAGAATGTAGCTAAGAATTATATTCAATTACAAACATTAAACTTAAAATGATATACAAGAAACACACCACTAGCATCTGACTGTGGGCTTTGTATTTATATAAAATGGAACCATGTCCATTGGCTGCAAATTTCAGGTGAATTTCAGTGTGTTTGAATGCTTTTAATATTTATGTATTTTTTTCAAAACACTCTAATTTAACTGGTTAGTGAATCAGAATGGAAGGCAGCCATTTAAACACATCCAAAATCAGAAATATATTTAACTTGCTAGTTAAGAAAGCAAATACAAGATATACAGATCTCAGCTAATACAGATATACACAATACTGAGTTTTAGCTTGGTGACTCAGTAGTACACCATAGGTGTACCATGTAATCAATTTTCCCCTTTTATTCCTGAGACTATTAGTTATACTCAATAGGACATGAAATATCAGACGTGGATTTCTTTTAGGATGCTAAGGAAAATTCATCTTAAAAAGGAAAAGAAGATTCAATGTCTGAGGTTATTTCTTGTTATCTTTAGCTTTAGTAAGAACATTGTTACCTGGATCTTATAAAATCCATTCTCTTGAGGTACGTATATAGACATTGATTAACTTTATCCCTACAGAGTGCTTTTGTTTCAATTTTTAAATCACAATAAAGCGGGAAGGGATCTTGGAGGTCTTCTAGTCCAATCCCCTGCTCAAGCAGGAAACCATGTACCAGAGGTGTGAAACTGACGGCCACGGGCCAAATGCATCACTTCCAGGCCACACCCACCCCAGTTCCACAAATGGAAAAAGCATTGCAAACCATCACGTGACAGCAACATTATGCCGTGAGTTTGATACCCATGCCTATACCATTTCAGACAAGTGGCTGTCCCAGTCTTTTCTTAAAGAGCCTCCAGTGATGAAGCACCTACAACTTCTGAAGGCAAGCTGTTTCCACTGTCATCATTGTTAGGAAGTTTCTCTTTAATTCCAGGTTGCTTCTCTCCTTGATTAGTTTCCATCCATTGTTTCCTGTCTTGCCTTCTGGTGCTTTGGAAAATAAGTTGACTCACTCTTCTTTGTGGCAGCTCCTCAAATACTGGAATACTGCTATCATGTCACCCTTAGTCCTTCTTTTTCTAGACTGGCCATACCCAATTTCTGCAACCATTCTTCATACGTTTTTGTCTCCAGCTCTTTAATCATCTTAGTTGCTCTTCTCTGCACTTTTTCCAATGTCTCAACATCTTTGTTTATAATAGGGTGACCAAAACTGGATGGCATATTCCAGTTGTGGTCTTACTAAGGTTTTATAAATCGGTACTACCATAATAGTTCACCCAATTTTGATTCTATGCTTCTGTTTATACAACAAAGGATTATATTAGCTTTTTGGCTGCTGCCACACACTCATATTTAAGTGGTTCATATTTAAGTGATGGTCCACTAGGATTCCAAGGTCCCTCTCACACTTACTGTTTTTGAGTCAGGTTTCACCTAATCTGTACTTGTACCTTGTACCTTGTACCTTTGGTTTTTCCTGCCTGTGTAAACCTTGCTTTTCTCCACATTAAATTTCATTTTGTCGGCTAGGGCCCATCGTTCAAGTCTGTCAAGATCTTTTGGGATCCTGAGCTTGCCTTCTGGGATGTTGGCTATTCCTGCCAGCTTAGTGTCATCTGCAAATTTGATGAGTTCCCCTTCTATTCCCACATCCAAATCACTTATGAAGATTTTGAAGAGTACTGGGCCTAAGATGGAACCTTCTGATACCCCACCTGTTGTTGTTGTAGCAGTAGTGGGGAAGAGAGTATTTTGATGAAAAATAATATAAAAATGGGATAATTTCTTTGAGGTCTTGCAAAAGTCTCATCATATCTCAGTACAAATTATTTGTGCCCTTTTCTTCATTAACCAACTATGTTGGGTTTCTGAATCTACTCTGAAATCCGTTCTTTTTTTCATCTTTGTGCCCACAGATGGATAATATCAGTGTTAGCACTTGATTCAATTAACTTTTTGGGATGGATATGTGTGCGTGATCACTCTTTAAAATTTATTATACAGGCAGCATCCAATATGTTTGAATTATTGGAACCACATTCCAGGTAACAGTGATTGTTGCAGCTGACATGATACCCAGCTGAAGAAACTATACCTGGAGGGAAGATTTCAGAATTCCATCTGAAATTATTGTGCAATAAATTGGAAGCCTGCAGCAGCTGTTAATTAAGAGCACCTATTTATATAAGATACCAAGCACCCTACATTCTGCAGCTAGACCAGTCTTGCAGCAGGTTTATTCCCATTTGTGTCACACCTTACTTTTAAATACCCATCTATATAAGAAGCTTGGCCAAGAAATGCTTTCCAAAATCATGACACTGCTCACTCTGGTGTAACATTGGTGCACATGATGCTGTATTGTTTTCCTTGTAAGAAGCAGAGATAGCCAGAAATTCATCTTAGAAAGATTTTGACTAATTTGGAACAGAAGCTTGGGCTCTATTCCAAAGCAGGCAAAATCTTCTAGAAGATGCTAGCTATGATTATGGTTTTATTCCATAGCCACACAATAGCACTAACTCATAAATATGCATATAAAAATATTATTCTAAGCACTGGCTGCAGCATAAAAGGGAATTGAAGCAGTGGATAATAAACTATAAGAACAAGAAAGTTCTATTTTGAGAGACTATGACACTAAGGCAAGGTTTATCCCACTCTTACTAATAGTAAATAGCTCAACCAACTATGTCAGAATTAAAATGAAATGACATTAAAGCAAAAGTGCCATATGTGTATGTGTCTTTGTATATGATACACACACACACGCATGCACGCAGACACACACACACTCACATATCAAGCTGGAAAACATTGCTCACATTAAATAATCATATCATGGAATATATCATTGAACAAAATAATGAAATCCATATTTTTTTTTAAATTCAGCTGTATTCTCCACAAGCTTGACAGTGCTATAAGGTAGTTATCCAGCATCATGAAATATGTGAAAAGTTACTTCATTTAGTTACCATAAGGTTTGCTTCTGTAGACTTCCCTTCCCTTCCCCTGATCCTTGATCTATTTTCAATAAGTAAACATTAGCTCATATGCTACTTTATCAGTTTGCAGAGCCAAGCTTTGACCTGACTGTGAAAATATAATAATGCCATGTGACATAAAGTAAATAAAATTATTATTTAGGCACTGTTGTTAGCTATTGAGGTGGCTTGTGGGCTCTTATCTATATTTAGAGAACAGTACCTCCCAGAATATTACATAAAATCTTGAATTAGAAAGACATTTGCATCCAAAGACCATTACAATGTTAAGGATATGCAAATGCTATGCCCCCCCCCATACACGAACCTATATTTCATATATATATATCCAATTTGGGTAGTCCTTGACTTTCAACCACAAACGAGCCCAAATGTTGCTGAGACATTTGTTAAGCGAATTTTGTCCCATTTTATGACTTTTCTTGCTTCAGTTATTAAGTGAATCACTGCAATTGTTAAGTTACTAATACAGTTATTCATGAATCTAGCTTCCCCATTCATTTTGCTTGTCAGAAGGGGAATCACATGGCTCTGGGATAATGAAACATCATAAATATGAATCCGTTGCCAAGCATCTGATTTTTCATCATGTGACCATAGGGATGCTGCAGTGTTTGTAAGTGTGAAAACGGTCATAAGTCACTTTTTTTCAGTGTTGTTGTAACTTTGAACAGTCATTAAATGAACTGTTGTAAGAAGCTTCCCTCAAAATGTACAAGCAATTTTAACCATGACCTTATGTTCATTTAACACCCAGTGGCAATTTAAGACCAGGAACTGAACTCCCTTGAAATTATTTGTTTGTCCATATATGTTCTAAATTCCTTAAAAAGCTTTACATCCCCACAACTGGGAAGTTGAGGATACAAGTTCCAAAATTACGAGCTGTGGCCTTTCATTCATTTTCATTTCATTTTATTAAATTTATATACCGCCCCATTCCAAGGACTCGGGGCGGTTTACATCTAAAA
>JANHFL010001810.1:7826-21809 GCA_032468155.1 Oxyrhabdium leporinum
TTTGAACCGCTAGATTGAATCAGCAGAAGTGGCCTGCAGTTCAACACTCTAACCACTGCGCCACCTAGGCTCATTTAAAGAAAATTCAGTCAAATTACTGTGTTGCAGCAGATCGATAAACTTATGTTTTTACTTACCAAAATCGTTTTTGCATAAATTCTCTTCAGCTGCTTCTCTACTACTTCAGACATATGTTGTGTATATATAACAAGTACAGAAGAAACTTGCCTTGATGTAAAAGAAGCCAGGGAGAGTTAAATCCACCTTGGTATTTAGTAGATAGTAGATTATCTTCCTTCTATGCTTCACTGTACATCCTGAGATGGATTAGATCAATTTTATACATGTATATTAGGTGTACTTTGTTCTGCAGGCTGCCTTGAGAGGATGGGTTAAAATTGCTTTGGTTTGTCTAGTGTCACTTTCAAATCAGGATCTGTGTGTGGTTTCCATATAACAAGTATGGACCTCTGTGTGGTTCCATCTCTGGTGATTAGACCCTTAAAGCTAGAATCAGCACAGGGTTGAATAGCCTCATCTCTAGGTCCACTAGATTTTGAGATTTATTATTTGCTCATTACATTGATATTTTTTATTCAAGGCCCTTTAATAACAACACACTACTTTTTTAACTTGGTTAAAAAAGAAATTAAGGAGGGTCACTTTGAAATATGACCTTTCATGTTTCCATTGTCTTCCAAGAACTTTGTAGAGTTCTAATCCTGAAGTGAAAAAGTGAAAAAAGAGAATGATCTCACGGTTGGATGGTTAGCTGCCAGCGACAGCTGCCTTGAGTTTTCTCTTTATTGTTGTTATTTGTAGCACTATTTAAGTAGCATTTATTAAATTATTTTTATATAATAAATATTGTGGAGGCGTTGATGAATTTAAAACATCATGAAGGGATTGATGAACTGAAGAGTTTGGGGATTGCTGCTTAAAGCATACATTAGGGAAATCTTGCAAAACTTAATGAAATACATCATTGCTTCAGTTTTAAACTGACTTATACAGCCATATCCAAGGAGATAATAAAATAAATAAACATAAACTTAGGCAGCCAATTTAATTATATCTGCTGCATAACTAATTCATTTTTTCATTGTGCTGCATATTTAAAAGTCTGCCTCTTTAATTTTGTTTAGTTTACACCATTTGAACCATTGGGAATATTAATCTAAGCTAAATATGTTTTCCATGGTTTGTAGTGCTATTGTTTCTTTGCCTGTTTTTTGGGTCTAAAATACAGGTTCAGGAGCTATGAAAGGAATTATAAAGAATCAAAGAATCTTGATTCATTTCAGTTGTGTATCTAGTTGTTTGTTACAGCTTAAATTATAGTAGATTGTGTGGGAGAAGACAGGTTTCACAAGGATAGGAAAACCTTATGCTTGTCACACCATTTTGAGAAGCATAGTAGCTTTGCTTTAAAAAGAGATGGTAATCTTACATAGAACTGGCCTTTAAGAACCAGCCCTTCAACCGAGGTGGTTGATGCCTTTTTGATTTAAACAGATTAGTGCTACCAACATCCAAAAAATAAGTTAGTGCTGTGTCTTATGAAAACATTGTTGAAACTCCCATTCACTTAATAAATGACCAGGATATTATTATGTAAGATGCGCAAGAATGATGGTAGCTGAAATTTTGAGTAGTAGTGACAGTTGCTTGCTTTCTTGCTTGACTTTCAGCTATGTTGGGCAGTAATGGGAATGGAAAATGTCTATGTAATTAAATAGTGGCAAAAATGTTTCCCTGCATACTCATTATTCACGAATCTACTTCTTTCAAAATCAGACATAAATGAGTCATATGTTTGTTTGGATGGCAAGTTTTATCATCAGATCTGGAAGTATGGTACTTTGGTCTTCTGGGATCGATCATTTTACATGGTGTTTGTTTTAATATAATGGATAAGAAAGCTTTATTTAAAATCAGAGTCATAGTCACGGTGTGTCCTATTTGGAAATGTTATCCATTAATGCATTCCTATTTGTCCCACAGAGGTCTTCTGTGGAAATCTGGCCGTGAGTTTTGGAAGAACCTGGTCCATGGTCATCTCTAGCTAGGTCAGGAGGATGGGGCTCCAGCTCTGGTTATAATTGGTGATGATCTATGATCAAGCTTTATATGTTCTTTTGTTACTTTCTCTTGGTCCTTGGTCCTGGTGGATCTATGAGCTGTATAGGTAGTCCTTGACTTATGACCACAGTTGAGCCCAAAATTTCTATTGCTAAGCAAGGCAATTGTTAAGTGAGTCTCATGCCATTTTATGATCTTTTTTTGCCATGGATGTTAAGCGAATCGCTGCAGTTAAGTGAATCATGTGGTCGTTAAGCAAATCTGGCTTCTCCCATTGACTCTGCTAGTCAGACGCTCCCTAGAAAAGTTGCAAATGAAAACTCCAGGACACCAAGAGCCTCTATTTTGATCACATTACTGAGGATACTGTACTTGTCATAAGTGTGAGAACCGGTCATAAATCACTTTTTCAGTGCCATTCAGCCAGGTATTTAGGGATTGATCTACCTATCAACTTATTCTCTAATAATGTGACTAGAGATAGGTGGCATACAAATTTGAAACAACAACAATATTCCTGATCAGTCACAGTTGGATCAATCATGAAAATTGAGAGATTATAACTCCATCCAGTATTTGCACGTCCTATATTTTGATGCATTAGAGATTGCAACTATGGTATGCATAAAATAAACTATGTTTTCCAATTTATTTTGTTAGATAAAAACACTTAAGAACTCATAGGGATTTCTAAGGAAGGATGTTCTTTATTAGGGCTACATAACATTGAACCTTGGATGAGGGCAAATCAATTAAAGTAAGCCCAAGAAGAGAAAGGGTTATTATTATTTTTTAATTACAGAAGAAGTAATATATCCACGGAGAAAGCCTTGGTTAAATGACAATGTATGGTGCTATCTCCCACATGCAGCAGCATCAGTGGTAGGTTTGTTTAGAGCCCTTTGAGTGACAATCACCTCGTTGTCAGCTCTATATAAAAGGTGTCCCAAGTTCTTTCTCCTTTCATTGCTGCAGAAACTACAGCATAAATGTGGGAATTATTTGTAGGAAAGGCAGATGGAATCAAAGTTATAAAAGCATCTTATAATTTGTGTTCACATTTTTCTTTTTGTTCAATACTCGAGTTTTTTTTAGTTCAACTTAAATCATATAATAAAAATCAATCCAAACAACATAAGCCACTATAAGCAGAGCAGTACAATCACAAATTCTCTGGTTCAAGCCATAATTAACTGCTGATATTATTACGTATGCAACAAAGTAAAATAATTATTAATATTATTATTTGCTACATGTGTCTTATGGAGAGAAGGTAGATTACTGGGAAGCAGTCCAGTAAGGTGGACATTGCAGTTGCTGAACAGAATAACAGAGTTGGAAGGAACCTTGGAGGTCTTCTAGTCCATCCCCCTGCTTAAGCAGGAGACCCTATACCATTCCAGGAAGAGCTGGTCTGTGAGTGGATCCTGCTCCAGATCGGTGCTCAGTCTCCTGCTTGTTCGTTCTGCCTCATTCAATAACTACATCACCAGCTATAAGCCATTTTATTTATTAGCAAAAATAACTTCCATTCAATTTAACAACATCCTCACTGTGATTATACACTTTTTTTTGCATGATATATAAGTGGAGAAACATGCTGTGACAGACATTGGTATATGCCCTACATATAGTAGCTTAAGATAAGGAGCAAATATATATTGACTACATTGATGGCTATTTAACAATAGCAGGAACTAACCTTAACCAGAAAGAAGCAAACAATCAACTATAGGCGTTGGCTTTGGAAACAAGGTGAACGGAAGCATAGAGAATAATAGTTGAATGAGGTTAGAAAGAACATTTTGCGTAATTTTTTAAGTTGGCAGGTCATCCATGCTGATCCCCCCACTTCTTGTTTGAAGCATGGAAATAGCAATTGTCTCATTATATCATTATGAGGATGTTATCCAGGATCTTTCTGGGGCTACTTCCAAGCAGAGAAGTCCTTGTCATGAAATCTCAGTTGCTCTCCAGGCATAAGTATGAGCAAGAAATTCCCTCCTTACCTCTTTTTCTTTTTATCCCTTCCTAGCTGGCAGGATTTAAACCACACTGCCCCTGACACCGCTTAGAAATGTGAGCTTGCCTAGCTAAATCTGTCCACTCATTCTCTGTGATAAACAGACATTAAATACTATACAGCGTAATCCTTGGAGGAAAGTTTATTAAGGGGTCTTATCCAAAACAAACATTCTTTTTCTGCAGTAAAACAAAGTAAGTAAGTAAAACAGTAAGATACCTGGGATTTAATGCTTACTGCTGCTATGCTATACATGTTTCTGGATGGATTTCTGTCATTTTGATGATTTGAGATACAAAATAATAGTTTCTCTCCTTTTTGCATTGTAGGTCCCATTCATGGGTCCAAGTAAAAGAGTGGATTTAAAAATCATTATCATTGGAGCTTTGGGGTAAGCATATTTTAAAAATCTTTTTAAAGATGCATTTCTCTCTCTCATCCCGAACTCCCATTTTATTCTCATAATAGATTTGTGAGATAGGTTAAGGAGACAGAAAATGAGGAAATGGAGACTGGCTGATAGTCACAGAGCTGACTGGTGAATTATTTGAACTGAGACATCCCTTCTGATGTTGGCTTTCTAATGACTATCCCAGAAGTGTTTACTTGTTTATGTAATTTTGATGGGTTCTCATTTTACAGCAGTTGATTGTGGGTGACATACAAAACTAGCAGTTACAAACAATAATCCATGATACCCAACTGGAATAGTACACCCCAGTCATAAAACCATGCCAAAAGCATAACTCGCCTAACCTCCTGGGCAAGGGCAAGACAGCCAGTCTTCAGAGCCTTACAAGAAAAAACAGAGTCTGGATCCTCAGGATCTCCAGAGGGATGTTGTTCCATACAGAAAGAATAACTCCAATAAGATGACATTGTTGAATAGACAGGACTTGGAGCATGCCCTCTCTAGTGGGATTGATGTAGAGCAGGAGTGTCAAACTCATGTCATCAGGTTGTCACGTGACATGTCAGGACTTTTTTCCCCTTCGCTAAGGGGGTGGGGGTGGCCAGCACATGACGCATCCGGCCTGCAGGCCGTGAGTTTGACACCCCTGACATAGAGAGTACTTAGTGGAGCAATGTAAAGAATAAGGAAGATGGCTTGGACAGAGATCTGCAAAATCCATTGCTAAGGCAACAAAGGATTAAATATATGTTTAAGTCCACAGCAGGCAGATAGTATTATTTAATGATAATATGCGCCTGCAGCTCAGATGCTGCCTTATTCCTATTGCAAATAGGAAAAGGAGGCACTACACAACCAGAATATATCTACGATATCCACTAGGTAGACCAGGCCAAGTAATCAAATCCACAGGAAGGTTAAAACTACATTTGCTTATTGTAATAGAATCTTGCAAGTTTAAAATAAGTTGAGATACAGTAATAGTGTAATTCTTTTTTGACATTGGAAAGAGGAAAGATGTATCTCCATTAGAAATGAAAGCAGATTCACATACTGAATTATGTAAAGTTAGAGTGGGAGAAGAGGAACTTTTGTGGTTTTAAATTTCAGGCATTTGTGAGTAGAATGGAAAAAAACATGGAATTCCAGCTTGAATATATTACATAATGTTCACTAGCAAATCTTTATTCATTACTTCTGTCTTACAGTCCTGGCTATTTATTTATTTTTTTTCACCTGGAGGAATTTTTTTTCTCTAAGGAAAGTAGAAGGGGTAAATTTTAAAGAATAGGTAGGTGGAGTTTAAGGATTCCTTAGACTATTTGCTGGATAATTCCTCATTTATAAGTTCTCTGTTCCTCGTTATTAATGAATCATAAACATATATTTGGGAGAAATGTGTATATTTTTTAAATATATATATATTTCACATTTCTGAACTTCCCATCTCAGTCAGAGAAGGACTGGGTGGTGTACAATAAAAGGTTAAAATACAATTAATGTTTAATTAAATGGTGCATATACTCTTAGAAAATGGAATATCATTTCCATGAATATTTAAAATACTATTTCAGTTCTTGGAATTTGCTCTTTCTAAGATAATGTATAAAAACTGTGCAATAATTTTTTAAAGGATTGATGATAAATATGTGAAACACAACTGACAGTACATCATTAAATGTTCAATTTCTTTTTTAAAATAAACCCTGATATTTTTTTTAAAAAAACACCATAAATGAAGTCAAGGAAAATTATGGATGTGACAGATGATTTTTGTGATTCATTAAAAGTGCTCCTTAAGAAATCCTCGCTATCTGGATATATTAGTTAAGAAAAAAATCCTTTGACATATAACCATTGTAGTTAACCTATTTTTAAAAAGATCAAAGTCCATAGATGAATGTGCCATGGATTTATGATCAGTTACTCCAAAAGAAAATGGAATTTCTACTTGCTGACATTAAAAGAAATATTACACTACAGCTATCCATTTTGTGCTACTAGTACCACAAATTGAGTTAGCAATTTGTTACAGATACGCAAGAGATCAGATAAATAACAAAGCAGGCAAATCGAATATTTGTCTATAGTTACTACTGTATAGTAGTTGCTATTTGCTTTCAAATAAACAATCCATAGGATTATTTTGTCAATTACATTTTATATCAGTACTTGCAAATGTATGCTATACAAGATTCCCTTATAAGTTATTATCAGGAACAAATCTGATGAAATCACTTCTTTGAAATAAATACTGGAATCCCCAAATTCATTGTTGAAACTGGATTGCTACAATTTTGAAATGGATTTTGAGTTATTCCCACAACCACCACTCCAAGAAACTGTTATGGGTGGGGGTTTTTTTTAATGTTTTCTAAACTGCTGTGAGTGTGCACTGATATGTAGCAAAAAATTAAAAATATTTGTTAGTAAGTACTGTATATTATTTCTTTCGGAAGAAATTGTCACTAAAAGTCCACGCAGACTTGCTGGCAGATAATCATCACATTATAGTCTTAGTATATAGCTTTTATTTTTATTTTTTTCCCCACAACAACAACCTTGTTGAGAGAGGGCTGAGAGAGTGATTGGCCCAGAGTTACCCAACAAACCTCTGGATGATATGGACTACAACAAGGCTCTCCCCATTTGTAGTCCAACACTTTCACCATTATGCCACACCAGTTCTCATTGTACCATTTGCTATATAATGTTTTGAGCATCCATATTTTTTTCTGAAGCTGGAAGAGTTGCAGGGGAAGAAAATTTTGCTGTCTCTGATCTAGTGAGAATTATTGTGTTCAATTGAGTTTATATTTCTTTTAAAATGTTTGCATATTGATTAGAGATCTTCCATTGTCTACTCATTGGCTTGCAGATGAAGCAATTAGAATATACCAGGGTAAATATATTAAATGGATGTTGTATAAGAAAATTCATACAATATAACAAGCAGAAATCAGGAGACAAACCAAAGAATAGAAATGGCGTTCTGGACAATAAGAAAGTGCTTGTTTGCAAAAATTACAATAAAGAGAGCCTACTAAGTTTAAGAACAGATCACAGTCCAAATATATAATTAAAATGGCAATTCTACTGTAGGTGTTTTTGTAGGCCAGTACCAGTCAGATATGTTATACTGAATACTTTAACTTACCAACAGCAAGTGAAGAATCTAGTACTTGCTATTCAGATCCTAAATCCTGGATCATCAAACAAACAAACCAGAACGATAGCACCATTAGTACATAGCATGAAATGTTTAGACCATTCTATTTTAGACACCAAGAAAGACACATCTTCTATAAATTATATAAGAACCTAGTGAGGAGATGATCTCATGCTTGTTGCTTGCAGAACAGATATAAAATGCTGATCAACTAAATTGCAAGACTATAAATAGTTCTAACATTTCTACTGTCTTACTTTAGTATAGGCAATAACTGATTAGGATTAGAATTAGTCTTTGATTAGGATACTCCAATTTCAACAGTTCATGTGAAACAGAACATTAATGGACAATCTTTAAAAGGTTTGAATCCATACTTGCTGAAATGAAATTTGTGTATGTGTTTCTTCTTTCACCCCAGTGTAGGAAAAACCTCTCTTCTCCATCAGTATATTCACAAGAGATTTTATGAAGACTATCGCACCACCCTGGGAGCTAATATTTTGTCCAAAGTTATGGAAGTAGACCACACACCACTGAAATTGCAGGTGACAGAATTTTCAATATCTCAGATTTCTTATTCCATGGTTAGCCAAATATTTATACCTCACTCAAATATACTGCAAAGAAAGGACAAATATTGTGAAATATTTTCATATGTTTATATTACTGTTGACAGCAAATTTCCAAGAGACCAGAGCTTATGACATTGTAGGAAGAAAATCATATTTGTCCATGGTGGCAAAAAAAATCAGGAGGAATCTGGTACTGGCATCTAATGAAGTGAGCTGCAGCTTACAAAATTATGTACTTTTTAATATTTGTTAGGAAATGAACTATCAGACTCCTTCAGGGCTTAAGAATATCACTTTGTAATTGCATCTTTCACTAAAATTCTGACTTTGTTAATGAACTTTTTGTTTTTCACATAGTCACCTTTTAAAGCATTGGGTATTCCAATGGCATTTTGGTTTTCCTTTGAGAAGAGGAATCACTTTCCTATATGTCAGGGACCTATTGGGAGAAGAGGTGGGAGTTCAACAGCACAGCACAGTCTTTTGCTATCTGATTTCTTTGCTATTTCTTAATTGATAACACCACATCAGAGTCAATAGTCATATTCCAAATAAATAATTAAACCTTAATTATTGTCACCTGTGGAACCGAACCTCTGCTGCTCATTCATTCACACTGTTTTCCTTCCCTGAAGTATGTGGCATGACTCCTTGTTCAGACGTTTCCCTCAATATCAAGCAAGGGAGACTTTGCCTGTGTTATTCAGTGTGCCTCGCAGATAGCTCCCTGTTTGACTGTCTTTTTTGCTTAATATTAGGAAGGAAGGAGACATTATAAAGCAAAGCATCCCCTTTCTGTACCCTTTGACTTTATATGAGTGCTTTTGAGACCCACGTTAGCCCCACTAGATGGTAAAGAGCATCCCAAGGGCTAGTTTGCATTCTGATATGTAGAGATTTTGAAAATATCACTCCCCATTATAAGATCCATTTTGTGAACAGGTAAATATATCCTGGTAGTCATGTAGTGAGTACTTACCACATACTTTAGACTTGCAAAAGTGGACTCCACATCCAAAAGTTTCCTATCTCTGCTGCAATGGTTACTATACTGATGTTAATGCAGAAAGACTGCTTGTCAGTTGTAGATAGAGAGATAAAATATAAATACAATTGAATTGTAGAATAGTAAGGTTTTAGCCACTGCAAATACTAATGCTTATATGTTCCTCCTCCTTTAGATTTGGGACACTGGAGGCCAGGAACGATTCCGGTCTGTTGTGTCCACATTCTACAAAGGTTCAGATGGTTGCATGCTGGCTTTTGATGTCACAGATATGGATTCTTTCGAGGCCTTGGATGTTTGGAGGAAAGATTTTCTTCAGAAAGTCAACTCTACAGAGCAAGGCTTCCCAATGGTTGTGCTGGGGAACAAAATTGATCTGAACGATCGACAAGTAAGAATTGGAAATAGAAATAGGGATGGAAGTTGAATGTAGATCTCTCCAATCAGGGACTGAGAACAAATTTTTAGTTTGTTCTCATACAATAAATATAAAGAAAAACTAACATTTTTGGAATACAAAGAATTCTTTGCATCTTTACCATGCTTCATATAGGACTTTCCTATCGCCAGCTATTGAATATTGGAACTAAACTGTGTTTGTGCCCAAGCCCTGCATTTCTGTGCAGTCCTTTTGTTAGATATTGACTCAAAATGGATAGGATCTCGTTGACTGCTGAGTCTGGTCCCTGAATAATGCAAGAAATCTTGCAGCTGAGCTTCTACGCAGATGGTTGTCCAGCCCTTGGTTACGTCCTTCAGTGAAAAAGGTCTTCTGCATAAGTCTGAACTTACTAAAGTATAACTGTTTTTAAGAAATTGTTCCTTATGTTTAAATGAAAAATGCCCTTCTACTAGATTGAGACCCGCATTAAAACAAATCTGCATACCATGTATTCCCTGTCCATTGGCTTATCTTCTCCAGGCAAAGCAAGGATCTGTTTCCATTTCTGATGCTTCAAGAATATATTTGTTTAACAATTATATAAAGCTTTCCTAGTACAGCTCAAGATAACTTTATTATTGTTTACATATTATATTATAATTTATTGCACACAACAATGTATCATTTTTTTGTCATTTACTATTGCTTTAGCTCAGTGGCCCCCAATCTTTTGGGCATCAGGGACTGGTTCTGTGGAGAGAGGTTTTTCTGTGAATCAGAGGGGCGTTGGTTTCATGTGCTGCGTGCATCCCGTGGATGGGGCTTCACTTGTTTGCGTACCTGGTTGCTGGCATGCCACAACCTGGTGCCAGTCCATGGACTAGGGGTTGGGGACCCCTGACTTAGCTGGTGTTGGCCTTCATACGCATCGAGTTCAAAGAACCTAGGATGTCGTTGTGTATTGGCATAGTGCAGGTAGTCCTCAACTTACAAACACAATTGAGCCCAAAATTTCCATTGCTAAACAAAACAGTTGTTAAGTGTATTTTGCCCCATTTTACAAACTTTCTTGCCACAGTTGTTAAGTGAATCATTGGATTTGTTAAGTTAGTAATCCAATTGTTAAGTAAATCTGGCTTCCCCATTGACATTGCTTGTCAGAAGGTTGCTAAAGGTGATCATGTGGCCCTGGGACACTGGAACAGTCATAAGTATGAGCCAGTTGCCAAGTGTCTGAATTTTGATCATGTGACCATTGCAATGATCCTAAGTGTGAAAAGAAGTCATAAATCACTTTTTTCAGTGCCATTGTAATTTCAGTCACTAAATGCAAGATTGTAAGTCAAGGACTAACTCTATGAGGATCCAAGCAGTGTAGCCTTTTGCAATTGACAGGTGGAAATTCTGTCAATGAGCAGATTTTCTTTTTTTTTTAATGTAAAATTTTTATTTTTTATTTTAAAACATACATATCATTGCGTGAACAGTGTATTGGCTGGGTATCGTTAATTCCAATACAAAAAGAAAATTTGATACAAATAGAGTTTGCAACAATTATCAAACTTACATAATCTAACATTATTATATATATATATCTATATCAACACTTAATCCTTCATTTTTTTTCATTTTTTCAATTATTCATTACTTCATCTTAATGATAATAACGTTATATCTAATAATACCATTTTCAAAATCTGATCTTAATCTCTTATCTTCACATTGATATTATATAAAAATACATATAACAGCCCGGAAGTCACTTATAAAAATAATTTTAAAAGCATTTTTAAAATACTGTATACATAGAGCAGAAACATTTTGCTCAGGTTTCCTATGATGATTTTTTAACAAATCTATTGTTGTCTAAAAATAAAAAAACTACCAGTCTGAGAGCGTAATTCTATATTATTTTTAGAAAACATGTATAGGATTCTGCTTTTAATGTGCGTACATATTTCTGGTCCCATCCTGAATGATCATTACTGCCACCAGTAAAGACGGAGGCACAGTAGTTATAAGAGTGAGATGAAATTAAGTACAATGTAATACAATGCAAAGAGCTAAGCAGGTTCAGTCTTCGTTGGTATTTGAATGGGAAACCACTAAAAATTTCTAGAGTTCTATATTAAAATAGGAAAGAAAAAAAAATATCCCAGGAGATGGAAATGGTAAATCACTTCCATATCGTTGCTAAAGACCAAACATATGGACGTACCCATACAGGTAGTCCTCGACTTACAACAGTTTATTTAGTGACCGTTTGAAATTACGGCACTGAAAAAGTGACTTATGACCAGTTTTCACACTTACGACCATTGTAGCGCCCCCATGGTCACATGTTCAAAATTCTGACATTTGGCAACTGACTCATATGCGATCACCATCTGCAACCTTCTGAGAAGAAAAGTTGATGGGAAAGCCAGATTAATTTAACAGATGCAGTGGTTCACTTAACAGCTATGGCAAGAAAGGTCACAAAGTAGGGCAAAACTTAATAATTGTAATCACTCATAACTAACTTAATAAGTAATAACTCACTTAGCAACACAGAATTTGGGGTCAACTGTGGTCATAAATTGAGGATTATCTGTATTATCCCCAGGATACAAGCTCACCTAGAGCTCAACTTGAGCTCTACATTATGCCAAGAGCTTTAAATTCTGACATGGGAAAAATTAATTAAGGCAAAGTTTGTTAAAAGATGTATGTTTAAAAGTGGTATGAAGAGGTACACTTGCAGATTCTAGATTGGGCTGGCCAGTGGCTTAACCTACTCTGTAGCCTAATCAGCAATATATTATGGGATGTTCTTTTCCAACACATCTGGATTGGGAAAGGACTGTTGTAAAGGCATTGACCAGGATGTTCTAGCTTTCAGTAACACTTGCTGTTCTCAAGTACTTTGTGTTTCATTTTATTCATTTATATTTCATACTTCCCATATTCTTCAGATCTATGGAGATTCTCAGTCATCCAGGTTATGGCTGTCCCAAATGTGTTTTTCAAGAGGCAATGGAATTTCACTTCTCATCCAAGAAGTTTCTTCAGCTCTTCAGCTGAAGAAGCTTCTCGGATGAGAAGCGAAACATCTTCAGAGAAAAACAAAAAGTTCCACTTGCCTCTTGAAAAAGCACCTTTGGGACATATTCCTCAGGATTCAGGGATCATATTAAAAATGAACAGTGAAGGTATTTTTAAAAAGGAATGTTCAGTTCTGTTTGAATAGTCTTATTAACTCATCTTTTAAGGATCCTACCAATAGTTTTGATATTGTATGCTTTTCCTTTCATATAGCAGAATTGTTTCCCAGTAATGGCTGTTTAGCTCCCACAAGGAAAGCCACTGAGAAATCTCCTCTGTTATCAGTGTTGAAAGTAAAATTTGACTTCCAGCTATTCAGGTGTGAAAATGAATTTATATGTGTTTGTTTTTCTCATCCTGTTCTGCTCCCTGATGATCATATGACTATCCTGGCAGGATGGAGTGGGGAGGGGGAGAAGCAAAGGTAACTCATTTCAATGGCATTATTTATTTCTTTTGCTCTATTACCAAGCAGCAGAGAAAGTCAATTTCTCAAAATATGCATGTAGTTCTGCATAAGGAAATGCATTCTGAATGTCAGATTCTTCTCAGCAGGACTGTTGCATGAGTGGCCAAGCACATCAGCATCATCTGTAGTTATCATATTGAGTGATAAAAAGAAAATGATATGATTGAAAGACACCTAGATTCTTCTTCATAAGAGTACTACTTGGGAGTCTAACTCAACTCTTTTATTGAATGTGGGGAATCTGTAGCCTTTCATTGAGTAAAAAGCAAAAAATGTATGTGATATCATAGATTATACAATATTAGAATGGATGTCAAATTCATCCAAAGCAATGATAAACAACCTGGGATCTGAGGTTTATATGTGCCTCCCAACTCTCCACTTTGTGATTTTTAATGTCAAGAATAACCTGCTATTTTGATAGAGGCAATATTTGAAAATGGGTGGTATAAGCCCCAAATTTAGCACATCACTATTTTAAAACATAATAACAGATTATAGGCCCTTAGTTTTGCCCATGTGGTCTCATGTAACTTCATGTAATGATGTAAAAAAGATGTTGGGATTCTAGAAGGACTGCAGAGAAGAGCAACAAAGAGGATTAGGGGACTGAACGCTAAAACATATAAATAACAATTGCTGAAATTGGGTATGACTAGTTTAATGAAAAGAAGGAATAGAGGTGACATGATAGCAATGCGCCGATATCTCATGGGTTGCCACAAAAAAGAGGGAGTCAAGCTATTCTCCAAAGCACCTGAAGGCAGGACAAGAAGCAATG